>JAGFBZ010001949.1:0-81024 GCA_018398805.1 Hirundichthys speculiger
GGATAGATAATCGATGGATGGAACAAGGAGTCAGTTGTCTCAAAACACACATACCTCCACGGTTGATAGCTGACGTATATTTGTAGCAAAGTAATGAAGCATATTCATGTATGTGAACTGTGAATGCACGCTGCTAATATTCACTGCGTACGTCTGTGTTTGCCAAACATTGTGAGCAGACAAGAACATTCATTTTATTAGTCATTCTGATGAATCACGTTTCCTTGTTCTAATATTTCTATTATTATTCTATATTATTTTCATCCACCTGAGCACATGACGGCGCAGGTGAGTCTGTGGCTCCTGACTGATGTCATCTCTGAACAATACAGCGGACATGCTACTGCAGCAGGACGTTGACAGCTGCTTAAATGTACAGTGTAATGATACGTGGAAAGCAGTGAATCAAGCGACAGCCGCTGTAATCAGTTTGTGTTTCCTACACGGGCCTGATGTGGGCGCCGCCGCCGGGATGGGATTCATGGGAGTTTGGGATTCAGGATGGAGACTGCTGACCCATCTGCGCTGATGACGCCATAGATGCTGGGATTCACGAATCTCTGGTGTGAAATAAGGATCAGAGGAGACATCGTCCACTGTCCGTGTGTGATGTTTAAATTTATGCTGTGTTCATTCTGAGGCCTAACTGTGCTAAAACTGCTGTGTCATGCTGTGGCGTAAATTAAGGCCGTGACTCTTCGCCTCAAATCCTGCTTCATTTGAGGCCACCTGTTGTTTTGGTGTTGTCTCCATAAAGTAGCTAAATTAGCGTCCAGACCAGACCTGGGCAAAATACGGTCCGCGGGCCACATCCGGCCCTTTGTGCGTCTCTGTCCGGCCCGCATGAGGCCAATCATAAATTACATTTGATTACAACTTAATAATGAAAAATAAAAAAAAATCTATGTCGTGCGTGCAATACAACTGTGGTGCTTTTATTTTGAAAGGCGTAGTACTTCCGTGTAGCATACGTGCATGAAGGTAAACAGCGCTGAGTGATGCTGCCGTTAAAATGTGTGCTGATGCTAAGAAAAGAAAAGTTGACAAGGAATGACGTGCTTTCAACAAGACATGGACCGCTAAGTATGTCTTTACAGAAATTAAAAGGTGAAGCCGTGAGTTGTGCTACACAGATCGCTGTTTAAAGATTATAAATTTGAATCCGCACTACACGACCAAGCATGAGGAAAAATACAGAAATCTGTCTGATAAAGAGCGCGCAATAGAGGCTGATGCATTGCTAGCAAAACTGCAAACCCAACAAGGAATTGGTAAAATGAGGTGGAAAACATTAAAACATTATTCATTTAATTGATGTGTTTCTATAGATGTGTTGTAATTCACAGTTTGAGGAATTTAACAAGTTAAGAATAAATTGGACTTAATAATGATTATTTTTGTTTTTTTACTCGACCTATACGCCACAATTTCACAGAGCCTAATATAAATATCTACAGAATAATTGTATTCTTCTAATTACCAGTATTTATTTAGAATATATAATTTAATGCCTTTTACAATGGGAGGAAGTTGAGCAGGATTAAGTTCAAGTTATCGTTGATGTGGCCCTCTGACACAACTCAGGTTTTTCATGTGGCCCCTTGTAAACACTAATTGCCCACCCCTGGTACACTCTCAGAAAAGAAAGTACAGAATTGTACCTTTAGAGGTACAATGGCTTGTCACTGGGGCAGTACCCTCAGAAGGTACAGTTTTGTACCCTTTTGTACCTTTTGTACCCACTTGAGTACATATATGTACCTTTTGGACCATCAAAAAGGTACATATAGGTACCTTAAGGTCCAATAATTAACCCTAGGGAGTACATTTGTGTAGATTGTTCCTCAGGGGACAAAAAAGGACTCGTACTGTACCCCTATTTCTGAGAGTGTATAGACAGATCCCAAGGTTACTGTGTTCCACTTGTCGTTTAGATCAACTGCCTTTATGTGTTTGTCATTCTGAACAATCCAGCGTTCTGATGACCTCTCTGAATTTTGAATGCAGCCTTGGAGAATAAACTCTGTTTGTACCTCCGTCGTTTGTCAGTTCCTTGTTTAACAACCGAATAGATTGCTTCACCAGTGCACATTGATAATAATTCTTATGACTAAGAAGATATCCAAATTCTTAGATAACACCGTGTCTCTAATATATCAACAGTCAAGATGACGAGCGAGTGTGTGATGATCTGCTCCAGGTGTGTGGGCGTGACATTTCTGAACACATGTGCCCTCGCAGAAAAACTCTTCTGCTAGTTTTCAACACACAGCTATTATTTTATGCTATAACTTTCACCTAAATGAGCTCTGAAAACTGGTTCTCCAGATCCAGACGGGCCGGAGCAGCTCAGGTTGTCAGATCTATCTGACATTTTATCATTGATTGGATTTAATTATATAATCTTAGTTGATGATATTTGCTCGGGGGTCATGATCTGGGTCTCTGTAAAGCGCCTAGAGACAATTGTCATTGTAACAGACGCTATATAAATAAAATTTAATTGAATTGAATCTGGGTCCACTGGCTGACCGGCACCGGCGCCGTTGGAGCTGCCGGCCCTGAAGCCTGCAGAGCTCCGTCGTCAAAGCTGAAACCAGCAGAAGCTAGCTGCCATGAAAACAAACCTCAACTTAGAAAAACTACTGAAAGGACATTTGAAGTTTTTTTTTAAATAATGAACGACTTTGCTCTTTATAAGAAATCGATGTGAAGACTGGCGGATCCCTGATTAGTGGAGAAGTTCCTCCATCTTGGACTGAATGACTGCACATCCCATCTCTGATGTTTTATTAGCGTTGTGAATCTTCTCAGTCTCTCTCTGTTTTGCTCAACACTTCCCTCCACAGACGAGCACAAATCAATCACGTCGTCTTTACCGCGGCGTCTCATTACTACCCAGCCTGCCTCTCTTCCCCACAGATGCAGACTTCAGGACGCTCCACTCCTCCGCTCAGCCTTTAATCCATCTTCCCTCCCTCTGAGGACGGGAGGTAAAGTATGACTGCCATTCTTCAACTCAGAGTGGAAATGATTATTCATCATTAGTACTGACGTCCTCATCATGACAGCTGTCAGGAGCGGAGCGGCACATTCCCGGGTTCCTGCGGTTGAATTCATTTAAACGGCTTTTATCCACTTAAAGCTGAGCAATATAAGTGACACATGACTGCGGCGTCCTGGCAGACCTCTGTGGAAACAGGCTGCTGCAAACCTCAGTGTACTTTTAGAAAAAAAATAGATTAGTGATGTTGGAAATATTGACAGTCTAACAAAATGTAGGTGAATCTGCAATTCAGATTTTTAATACTGGCTCAACGTGTCAGCTGTCTTCTTTAAACTACCCTGAAGTTTTCAAATCCCAGGTTGATGTTTATTGATTTTTTTTTTTTTTTTATGACTTAAACTTTATTCATTTTTTCATGAACTCAAACACAAACAAAACATTTCCGCCAGCATTAAATTCCTGTTCTATACATATAACATTCCATGTGGAAACACACACACCCAGAACCCTAACACCCCCAAATAAAAAATAAAAATAAATAAATAAATAAAAATAAAATAAAATAAAATAAATATATGAATAAAAAATAAAATTAAAATAAAAAATAAACAAATAAAAATAAATAAATAAATAAATGAATAAAAAAATAAATAAAAAAAATAAAATAAATAAATAAATGAATTAAAAATTAAAAATAAATATAAAATAAATAAAAAAATAAACATTAGGCAGACATAAAGTACATGAATAAATATAAACGAAATCTATACAGTATAAAAATAATTAGAATTGTATACATATGTTAAACAAAACAAAAAAAGGGTGTGTAAACAAATTTTATAGACACCAGGAAAAAAAAAATCACAATGAGAGTTTCACAGCACTACAGTAAATTCAGACATTTAAGTTTGTTTCCTGAGCTGGAGACGTCTATTGATTTTTTTTTTTTTTTTTAATAGTTTGTAGGAAGCTGATGGACGAAGCATCCATCACCAGTACCGCTGCAGCCCGAACAGGCCCGTGAAGTTTTGACCCGATTGTGCTGAAAACTAAATGAAGCCTGAGCTTCACTGGTCTGCTCATCTTCCTCCTGGTGTTCTGTCTGTCCGTCTCTTAACAAAGTCTGGCTTTGCTTTTGTTTAATGAATAATGAAAGCGTCCAACGCGTCATGCGCTGTTGTTCGTTTGAGGTTGTAATTAAGAAATGACATCATCTTAAGAAATAAGAACCATATAAAGGATGTCTTTATTACGCCCTGATGTTAAAGAGGTTCTACTCTTCTGTCTTGTGTGTCTGAATATACATTTATATTCACATCAGCTCCTCCAGGAAGCGTTTTTAATCTGCTCGTGTTTGGTTTTAGTTCAGTGTCGTTGCTGCTCTTCTGTGGATGTTCTGCTCTGCTGACCGTGAGGATTTTCCTCTGCTGCTGAGTTTGCTTTTTCAGGACTTCAGAGTCTTAAATCTAACTCCGTTTCTTAGCGTTACCTCGCTCATTTAACTTGCCTCTTGAACCTGCAGGTCTCAGCTGTCGCCATGGCGACACAAACAGATGTTGTAAACACATGCGATGGAAGCTTCTGCTGCTCCGACAATCAGCTGTGAGATGTTTGTTTGTTTGGTTTTCTTTTTCTTTTTAATCCTTTCCCCCCCGGGCGGTTGTAGGGCTTTACATATCTAATTACTGAAGATTATCTGCATCCGCTAACCGCTGCTGCTAATAGAGAAAAAGATGATCACTTCATTTGACCGTATATCAAGTTTGTGGGTTGTTGAATTGGATCAGTGGGTTTTGCAGTAAGTCAGTTAGGATGTCTGATGTTGGAGACTTACATTTATGTTTAAATAAATGTAACCTTAAATCTGATCAGTTTATGAATGTCAGTTTATGAAAGGTTTTCCCCACACTGCAAGTTTGCTGGATTGTAGGCTCTTGCCGATTGTGCTAGCATCATTTTTGGCATAATCTGAGGAATTGAGTGTAAGTTTCTCTCCGTGTTCTTTTTATCTGGTGCCTAAATGACAAGTCTAGAAACAAAGATCAATCAAGAATTTAATATAATCATGAATACAAAGAATTATTATGCCATGCAGAATATTTTAATCGGCCGATGGTACATCTTCCTAACATCTCAAGAGATGCCAGGGAGATGCACACCGAAATCAGATTCTGTCTCTCCTTTAAGGATCCAAAGAAGGCGGGTCCTGATCTCCTGGGTTTTATGGTCTTTTGTCTACGGAAATCCAGATGTCCAATCACAAGTCCTGGTTAATCAACAAACTGTTGTTCCGGAGGTTTCAAACTGTCGATCGAGGGTCGAAAGGATGCTGCAGTAATTAAGTCGTAAACCCAAGCTAAGGAACTCAGGTCATAAAAAGGAGACATTTCCTCATGTCTGTTTTAACTTTAACAGCCCTAAGATATTTTATTCCTAACATGAGCATAATATTTGCCCTTTTTCTAAAAGTAGCACTGCTAGCATAATCCGTATATTTTCTTGTCTTAATAGCACAATTTTAGAATAATTCACGAAAACGAAGATCTCAGCTACTTAAAACGATAGATTACTATTAACAGTTGGTTATTATTATTCAATGTTAAATTTGTTATCTAGGGCTTTGTCAGAAACTGCGTGGTTTAGTTTTCACTGTATTTGTTTTTATTTGTTTTGAAACCCAGCTGCTAGCGCGCACGCAGTTCGTTGTTTACTCAAAATTTGCATACTTTACCATGGTAACTGGAGGCCATTTGAGTGCAAAACTGTGTCATGCTCTGCTACACGCGATGGTTAGCAAGCTATCCGCAGATAGTTATCCACCACACTATCCAGGCTTTGTGCAACCTATTTTTGTTCGCTGGATAACTATCCGCTGGATAGCAGATTTATCCGCCGTATAGGCCTAACCACCGGATAAAGTTACCCAGGTTTTGAACAACCGGGCCCAGAACGTCAGGCCAGGGTTAATAAAATACATTTTCAAACTTGTCTTGTGAGTTGTGAAGTTTGTGCAGAGAATAATTTTTTTTTAAAGTAGCATAATTTTGAAAAGCGAGCATAATTTGGGCAAAAAAACGAGCACTGCCACTAGCATAATAGCCACTTTTACTAGCACAATCAACAAATGGCTACTGGATTGGTCATTAAATTATGAAATACTGTCAGTCTGAATCCATGGTGTTGAGGAAAAATGAGAAATAATGGAATCAGAGGAATTAAAACTGTATTTCCAGGATGTTTCACAACAGCTACTTCAGCAGAAATAAAGTCCTGACGGATGGAGCCTCGTTTCTGTCCGACGCAGCCTGGCTGCTCTGTTTTTACGCCGCGGATCAGCGTCGTCCATCACAGACCCGCCGGCCCGCCGTCTGAGAGCAGAGACCTCACTCTTCTGTAATTTGTTGAATTCTCCCGGGCCTCTGGACCACAACGCCGGCTCTGAGAGAATCTGGGTGTCTTGAGTGTTTTATTGGGTCCATGAATCTTCTCAATCCCTCACTGCGTTGCACACGCCTCCAAATCCCGAAGACGATCACAAATCAATCCCGGCTTCCACGGGCCGGGTCTGCAGAGAACCTCCCCACAGCTCTGCTCGCCCATGAAAGGTCCGGTGTGGGTTTAGGACCGGTATTAATCAGACATGAAGTTCAAACTTATGACATGTTGAATTCAGCATTAAAAGGATTTATTATTGCCCGTGCAGATGCCAGATGGATCTGCCAAACGCTGATTGGAAATCTTAATGTGTTCGTGACAGGAGACCTCAGAGGTCTTACCGCTGTTATACTTTAACAACCGTGTCAAAGTCCTCCATAACAGGTTCGGCCCTAAAATCTGTCCCCTCTGGCTTCTACACGACACATGACATTATGTAAATGTGATTAAAAAAAAAAAAAATGTTTTCACATCTGCGGTTAATGGAGGAGAGTCAGTGTATGAATACTGCTATTAAGCTGATGGCAGATAAATTAAGTGATGCATCGGCTTGAAACACTCTGGATTCATTTATTTCACTGAGGCACAAATGCTTCATTTTATAGTTCAGCGCTGCCAATCTGTCTTCTCAAATTAATCGATTACATTCAATCTACTTTACTCGTATAGCGCCAGTGAAGGAACCTGGGTGTACGGTTTCCCTGGGAGCCGGGTCAGAGACCCAAAGACCCAAAGACCCGGGAACTCACGTAGCTTCACAGTTCCCAGTATTGTAGTCTTCCACCACCAGCTGCTGTAGTAGATGGTTCAAGCAGACATCCCATAATAATGTGAGAGATCAGTATCAGTGATCTTAACACAGACAGCAGATCATCGATATGATGAGGAATCTGAATTCTTTGAATATCAGTATCAGTATTTTAACATATTTTCATTGTTTTTGACATTTTCTTTCGGTTCTGTCGTAATGTGGTGGACGGTGAGGTGGACCCAAAAAAGGCAGAAGAGGAGGGAAGTTCCAAAAAAAAAAAAAAAAAAACCATCCTTTTATTGAGGTTCTCAAAAATCAACTCCAAAACAAACAAAACTAAAACAAAGTCCCAGGGAAGAATAACACAGGAGCAACAGAAAACCAACAAAACTCAGAAACAGAGAGAAACTACAGGAAACAAGAACCAGAACCGGTTGAGCGGGTCAGACACAAATTACCTTCATAGGACCGTAAAGAGTTTTTACTGGAAGCAAAGAAAAACAAAGAGGCGTGTTGTTAAGAAGGCAAAGAGCCTCATTAGCCTCCCCGGTCATGTTTTGTCTGACGTGCACGTTTCTGCCTTCATCGTGCACCTCTGAGGAGAACTAATCAATACAACAAATCTTCTATTTCTCTCGCCACGAGCTTATAAAATTCAGGCATTACTCATTTCAAAGGATACCTTTAATGATAGTACAGCCACGGGGATTTTCCGTTTATTTATTGTCTCTTATTTAACTGGTTTTCTCTTCCCGCCACCAGCATCTCTCTGGTATCGACCTGGTTTACTGGTGTGTTTGGAGATTCGCTAAGCTGCAGATGAATCGCTCTTCCTGGGATCACTGGGGTTGTCTGAATCAATTTAAATGGAAACAAGAATCTTAGTATAAGTCTGTAGGGGAGAGTGAGGTAATGTGAGATGGTTTTTACACCCCCCACCCCCCCCACCACTAAGCAAGCTAAATTGATGTGAATACAGCTTGAAATACTGCTGCAGCCTGCAGACGCTCTCAATAACTAGCTGCTTATTATGTTATTACAAGGCACCCGTCAAAGTTCTACTTCCAGGGCGGGAACACGAACGAGCGGAGGCGATTTTAGACCGCCATTCTCCGCCTCATTCGCTCGGAGGTCCCGTCGGACACCGGAGAACCAGGCCTGAGGCTGGCTGAGGACCAGACCAGGATTGAGAACCAGGCTGGAGGATGGCTGGGGACCAGACCGGGGATGAGATCCAGAGCCTATCCGATTTCGGAGCACCATTCTCAGCCTTGCTCGCTCTGAGGTCCCGCTGACCTGTTTATTACATTATTACAAGCTACACATGTCAGCCTTGTGTGTGTGTCGTGTATCTCACCTGCTGAGGCCTTTGTACTGTATAGACACCTGTTTCATCTACATTAAAAATCATGTGGAGGGGGGGGGGGGGGGATTTATGCCTGTTAAAGATAAGGAGAGAATTTTAGAGAATAAAACCAGAATAAAACACATGCACTGGAAGAATTAATTCACCCACCCGTCCATGACTACTGCCAGATTATCATCGACCTCCCCAACAGTCGTTCTATTGAAGCCAGTGGTCCTTTCAGAGGGATGTGGCTTCTGGAGTTCGGACAGAAAGATGGCGACCTGCTAGAAAGCTGCAGAACCACTCTGGACCTGAACCAGAACCACTCTGGACCTATAGACAATCCATTATTATAAGATTTAGCCTTGTGGGAAGATCAGCCTTAGTTACCCTAGGAAATCACATGCTGTCTTGCACGTCCTGGCTTACCTGCAGACTGCGTCTCTTTCCAGTTGGCAGGCATGGGGACATGGGACATGGTTCTTGTCTGCATGGGGACATGGTTCTTGTCTGCATGAGGACATGGTTCTTGTCTGCATGAGGACATGGTTCTTGTCTCCATACTCAAAGGCCAGTGTGGGACACTTAGCTGGAGAGAGACCATAGAACTGTTCAGCAAGTTCTTTCAGGTGTTTGGAAAGTTCCTCCTCCATCTCATCTGTGAAAATTCTCTTTGCCTGGGCTACTGAACCCCAGGCCACAGTGAGAATGTCCCCCCCTCCCGCTGCTTTTTTCTTATAAATTATAGGAGGCTTGACTTGTCAATATTCGAATCCTTTGAATTACATCTTAAGGGCCTCTTTGTCTCCATGACCTCAGTGGTCCCAGGTTGTCTTCCTGTTGGATTTCCTTGGCATGATTTTCATACTGTTTAAGACACGAAAAACAAAACTTACTTTTTGTCTCACTTTGCCTCCAGGGGAAAAGTGAAGCAGTGTCTTAGTTTTCCCCATGTCATTTGTCTCACTTTAACCCTCCACCATGTTTTTATCAAAACAACTTCTCTGCGGAATTCAGGCTAATCTTTGGCTAGCAGCACCACATCATTTTAAAAGTTGATAGTTCAACATTATATGGGATATGAGTTTGTCCGCTTGAATCAATTACTTTTAGCACCAGAGTTGATTACGGTGAAAACCAAAAAATTTACTTTTACATCCCAAAAATATATTTTTGTACAAAACACATGCTTACCACAGCACAGCGGAGTCAGGCTCTTCGTGGCCAAGGTGAAAAGGACAGGCCTCGAAAATCTGATGGTCAAATGACCACAGGTGTGTCCTGTTGCTTAGATACAGGGGGGGTCTCACATTACCCCATTCTCCCCCACTGTACACAGCTTTCTTTTAAAGGGACCTTTACTGACTTGACTGTGTTATTTAGCTTCTCTGTTTTATCTCATCTATTGCTGAGTGAAAACGGCCCGCTGTGTATAATTTCCAATACTGTTAATTCTTTCTAAATTATAGACTGTTTGGATTTTGATGAAAGCGTGACAGATTCCATGTGGCCACCATCTAACATATCAAGTGTAAAAGGACTTTCCCATTACGTTTTAAATCTGTTATCACACAGAAAAAGCTTCTATGTTTACAGCATATGTTGGCACACTTTTTGGTGTGTGTGTTATATTCTAATTATCTATTACTCTTCCAGTTATGTCTCACCCTGGGCGTTACATATTTTACATTACTTACAATGACAATAAAAGGAATCAGAATCTGAATGAGCTGCTTTGTTCATTTCATCTCTTGTGTCAGTACGTCTTCGGGAGTTTTGATGTCGTCTTGTTTCTTCTTGATCTTCTTGACTACAGCTGCAGGAGCTGCAGTTGGACTGCTTCATTTATGAAGCCATTTTTTTCCATCAGTTACAATCTCAGACACAACTCGGGCAGAATCCGCAACAAAAGAGTTACTCGGGGTGTAAAAACCTCTCATTGATATGGAAATGATCTTGTCTCTGAGCGAACGACAGTTGACGTGGGGGATTTTCTCGCTGGTTCTGTCGTATTGCAGTTCCAGAACCGCACACGTCCAAGCATGTAAAGGAATATTAATTACCAGATGCGAGATTGAAAACTACAAGTGTACAAGTTACAAAATGAAAACTGTCAAGCCGTCCTGTTTGTATGCTATCGAGCAGGAGAGAGAAACTGTGACTGTTCGGACAGACCTTTGAATACCATTAAAATAACTCGTCACCATTCAGACTCATTTGTGTTCTTACTTACTCAGCCAGGTGACTGCTCACCTGTCTCCTCCATCCCTGGTTCCAAACTGCTCATTCATGCTGCAGGACCTGCCAGCTGCTGGTTGTCCCATATGGGACTGCAGATACCGGCTCTACGGCCCACTGCCTTTTTGGTGATGATCATTGATGATATGAAATGAAACTTCCCTTCAGTAATTTTCATTTATAATCTCTTGGAAGTTGCTTCTGTACATGCCTCAGTAGTACCAAACATGATTTTTTTTTTTTCTTTCTAGATTCATCCTTTACAGATCACTGATATGCCAAAATATTTTATTTTCAGCAGTAGCAACTAGGGATGTGTACCGAGAGCCGGTATTTTTTGGTACCGGTTCCTAAATGGTCGGTACCAGAGTACCGCTAAAAATTCTGGACAAACGATACTGTTATCGGTGTTTTTTTTTTAAAGAGAGTATACCCAGAGCAACATAACTGTCGCGTAATGATACTGACGCCATCGACAGGTTATGACGTAGCGCCCCGTTGTTTTCTTTAGCCAATAGGTCAATATGTCGGCCGTCAGAGCTAATCAATCGAAGGTATGGACTCACTTTTATCAAACGGAATGAAGCTTCGGCTCAATGCAATATATGCCAGAAAGTAGTTGTGTCCAAGGAGGGGGGGGGGGGGGGTAACACCAGCAACATCATGAAACACTTGCAGTGAGCTCACAGTATAAAAATTAAGGAGTGCGGCGTGTTTGACTGCCAAAACAACGCGGCTAAAGTTAGCAGCCCATTTTAAACATTTAAAATACATTTATTAAATGATATTACTCAACACGTTGCACATTAACCAGATTTATTGATCAATATCTACAATACGTCTGTCTACGCACAGACAGGACGCTAATAAACGGTAAATGCGCTATTGCACGGTAATTGTACAGTGTTAAAATTAATAATATAATTTTACTAAATGCAAACAGCAAATAAAGTAAACAGACTCACCGCAGCTTCATCACCTGAGTTTGCTGCCATGGCCGACCGGTCCGTCTTACTATCTGGGTGGGTGTCACATGACCAATGGAGCGTAACGTGATTGGCTGGACGTTGGCTGAATTGAGACAGGGATCGATTGCTTCTCCCTGGTGACCCGGATGTTGAGTCTGGTTCTTTTTACACTGAATTTTTTGAGGTTGAATTTTTTTTACACTGAATTTTTTGAGGTTGAATTTTTTTACACTGATTTTTTTTTTAGAAATTGAATTTTTTTACACTGAATTTTTTTGAGATGTTGATTTTTTTTTTTTTTTTTACACTGAATTTTTTGGGGTGTTGAATTTCTTTGCATGTTGAATTTTGAAAAACTGAATATTTTAAGACAACAATTTTTTTTTAACATTGAATTTATTTTAACAAAATAAAATTCAGAGGCAAAAAAAAAATTCAGTGCTAGAAATCTGATTTTGATGCTGAAAAATTTCAATCTTAAAAATTCGTATTCAAACTCAGGTGGCACAGAAACACTTCCATACTATGTAATTAAAATCATGACAGCTGACTAGTGGCTTTGCTGGCCGCCAATCAAATGGACTTTGTCCATAAAATTGTTGTGTTGTATAATTGAACCTGATGTGATACAAAGAAATTCACCACCTGAACAAGTGTCATGTGAAATCTAACTATAGTATCAGACAATATGTTTATTTCTGCTGTAAAGTTGGACATTTTAACTCAGGATTCAATGGAGATTTGCTCTGTTTTGAAACCAGCACCTAGTGGTCAGCAGAGGAACTGCAATTTTTCTTCAGCTTTGACGCAGAGATGGGGATGTTGGCTCTCTGTCTGCCCCTGTGGATAGACTTTCTTGTCTTTTACCCCGGTTACTACCCCGGTTCTGTTTGGTTCTCCTCCTGCAGTCGTTGCTTTTGTCTTTGTTGTGGGTTACGTGCCCATGCAAGTAAAATACTTTATAGCTTGCCACTCCACATCTCGACCATAACACATTCCTAATGGGAAGTTTTGTCTTGCATTTATTGTTTGGTAATCTTCAAGGATTGTCAAACATCAAATGTAAATATGGAAAGAGAAAGAGAGAGAAAAAGATACAAAACATTTGGCCCAGATGCTCTCAAAACTATCTACACTTTAAAATGATTAAAAATAGGGTTTCTCATTTCCAACTTCGCAACAGTCATGGCTCATTTTTCCCCGGCTTAAAACTTTTTGAATCTATTTTTTTTTAATGGGACCAAGTTTGGACAGTCTTTAATCTAACTCAGTGAGAACTTATGCATGTCACACTCTGGCAGTTAAGACGTGGCGTCCAAGCAAAGAAGCGCTGCCTCGCAGCTTCCCAGTTTAAAGCGTGTACACCAGTCTGACACCAGCATGTCCCACAGCTGCTTTATAATTAGAGGTCCTCTTCTCTGATCCCTAACTTTCACACCAAAGAAATGTCTGTAGTGTCTCTCTGACTCTGCTGAGGACGCTCACGTCTTTCACCCAAAAACATGAAAGTTTTAGGCATCACCCATAAAAGGACTGTAGATTTATAAGAATAATAAAAAAGGGGAACATTGCATACACACAGTAGAGCTGGAAAAATATTATATGAACAGAACATTTTTTCTTTAGGTTGAGTCTTGAGTTTCTACTCTTGTGCATGGATTTGTGCAAATGTTTATGGCTCTTTATATTTTACATCCTACTCTGGCTGGAAGTTTACAGTTGGCATTAATTTGATCGGAAAAATGACCCAAAGTACACTATATGTATAAAAATACAGTTTTGTTTTCTTTCTTTCAACCTAGTGTTGGGATCTTTTTTCTGAAAGAGGCTGAACAAATCAAAACAACTACAACTTCGACAGAAATGTGCATCACCAGAAGGGGCGGAGCCGCGGTTTAGACTTGGCTCTCCCATTGGCCGGTCCGGTCCGCCGTTCTTTCGTCCAATCCTTTGTCCTCACGTCATCGTCTTCTGATCCAATCCGACTACATTTTCTTTACCTGGCCAGGTCTTTTGTTTCCAAACCCGTGTTTCTAACCAGCTACAGCTGAGCTAGTTTGCTACATTTCTAATAAGACAAACACACTAAGATCAATCTAAGACACTGTGATATGGACGTATGATTTATTGAACAAAATAATATGTTAAAAATAATGAACAACAATAAAACAATGTGATTTAAACTAAGAGATAATGTCTTTTATGCTTCCAACACTAGAATATTAATAATGCTATTGACAATGCTATTGATAACAATATCTAACTAATGTGTAACTCAGTGATTCCCAAAGTGTGGGCCGCGGCCCCCTGGTGGGCCGTTGTGGTACTGCAGGTGGGCCGTGAGAGGTCATTAAAAATAAACAAATACGTTTTAAATCCTCGATTTTTATTTACTGTTAAATATTTATTACACGATTTAAAAAAAATATTTAGAAATAATGAAACAAATCAATAGAGTGTTATTCTACTGTCATATTAACTTAATAAGACAAGTGCCGCCATATTTGTTGACATTAATATTGGAATGTAGCTTTTAGTCCTGTATGTTGATCAAAGTGGTGTTTAAAGGTTTGCACGGGCCACATTTCAAATTGGGCCTTGGAATTCTGAAGTTTGGGAATGGCTGGTGTAACTGTACAAAAATGAGAACCACTAGCTGCACTAATTCTGGACCTGAAAAGTTAAGAAAATTGCGACCTAACACTGGTAATCATCAGCTGTAAGATATAATTGCAAAATGCAACGTACTGGATTTACTGGGCCCAAATTGAAACGCAAAGCCGCTCTAAAGCTGCTTGAATATATATATATTTTTAATCTCTGATATTACCAAGTACCAGACCGTATTTCTGCCCGTGGCTGAATGGTAATCTAGTCTACAAGTGGCATCACTGGTGTTAAAAGGGAGGCAGACTCGTCCCCCTGAGAACTAATCAGGCTGGAGTGACAGTTACGTGTTAGCATGACCTGCTAACGCTGTAAAGTCAGTGGAGAACAGGTCTATGATTCTCTGTGGATACAGTTTTAACACTAAGAGGCCTCCAGCATGTAATCTGATGCTAAATATTCCCTGACAGTCTTGGATTGATCTGATATTCCCATCAGCCCCTGTGTTGGGTTATCGTCTCAGTCAGACTGGGTTACTGGATCCACTATTGATGCACATCTTTATTACTGAAGTCCCCATTACCCACCATTAGCATTCTTGTTTTTGTGTTTAAAAACTTGTGTTAAATGACAGGGGAGACAAGAGTCGAATGTAACGTTTCACAGAATTCAAACCTGGGTAACAGCTCTGGATATAGAGTCAAAATCATCAGGAGGCATCAAGTTTGCTCTGAACATCTTTCTGCTGATGAATAAATAAATAAATAAACAACCATGGAGGTAAGAGTCCAGCTTTAAATATATTATTTGTACCTGGGTGTAACAACAGGTACAAGGTGTAAATCATGCATTAATCACTCGATGGACAGTTTGGTCCACTTTTTGTGGGACTATTGTGGCCAGTTTATTTAATAACAGCAGAAAAAACTCAAACAGCAGCAGGATGAAGAACAACAACCACAAATTCATCACAACTGTTTGTGCGCCGACTGTAGAAACGTTAATGGTGTTTAAAGGAGCTGTGTGCAATCAGTGTGCCAGATCAGTGTCAGTGGCATGATGCCATACATCTATCCATCTATCCATCTATCCTTCCAGCCATCCATCTATCCATCCATCTATCCATCCATCCATCCATCATCTATCCATCCATCTATCCATCCATCCATCCATCCATCCATCCATCCATCCATCCATCCATCCATCCATCCATCCATCTATCCATCCATCTCCATCCATCCATCCATCCATCCATCTATCCATCCATCCATCCATCCAATTCATCCATCCCATCCATCCATCCATCCATCCATCCATCCATCCATCCATCCATCCATCCATCCAATCCATCCATCCATCCATCCATCCATCCATCCATCCATCCATCCATCCATCCATCCATCCATCCATCCAGCCATCCCATCCATCCATCCATCCATCCATCCCATCCATCCATCCATCCATCCATCCATTCATCCATCCATCCATCCATCCATCCATCCATCCATCCATCCATCATCCATCCATCCATCAATCCATCCATCCATCCATCCATCCATCTATCTATCCATCAATCCATCCATCCATCCATCAATCCATCCATCCATCTATCCATCCATCCATCCATCATCAATCCATCCATCTATCCATCCATCCATCCACACATCCATCAATCATCTATCTATCCTTCCATCCATCCATCAATCCATCCTTCCATCCATCCATCCATCATCATATAATCATATATCTATCCATCCATCCATCCATCCATCCATCCATCCATTCATCTATCCATCCATCCATCCATCCATCTATCCATCCATCAATCCATCCATCCATCCATCCATCCATCTATCCATCCATCCATCCATCCATTCCATCCATCCATCCATCCATCCATCCATCCATCCATCCATCCATCCATCCACCCATCCATCCATCCATCCATTCATCTATCCATCCATCCATGCATCCATCATCTATCCATCCATTCATCTATCAATACATCCATCCATCCTTCCATCCATCCATCCATCCATCATCCACCAATTGAATTGAATTGTCTTTACTGTCGTTGCACCAGTAAAACGAAATTGGCAAGTACAAGTATAGGCTAGACCTATAAAAGACACATTTAACATGACAAGATTACACCCCCCCCCCCCCCCCACACACACACACACACACACACACACACACACACACACACACACACACACCTACACACACACACACACCGTAGCAGCTTAAAGAGACAACAAAAAACAGTAGATTGCAGAGACTCTCGCATGTCGTTGCTACAACACAGATAAAGATTTATAGGTAAAGGTATTTAGGTGTTAAGAAGTGTTATAACCTTTGGATAAAAACTGTTTTTAAGTCTATTAGTCCATCCATCATCCATCCATCCCATCCATTCATCTATCCTTCCATCCATCCATCTATCCATCCATCCATCCATGCTGGAGTCCATCCCAGGTCTCTCTGGGTGAAAGGCAGGAGTGTCTTTTCACCAGAATGATAATAAAGCTCCTCTTATGTATTTGCATATAAGACAGTTGTGTCTCATTCTACATATTATTTTTTACATTCCAGATGAAGTAAATGTATAAATCACAACATGTAAATGGGAACATTTTGGATGTGTTTTGAAGTTTATTCAGTCACTCGGGCTGGGAGGAGCAATCCACTTAAAGCGAGGACGCTAATCTCAGCTAGTGGGGTCTTTGTCAGGCTGGATTATTGGATGCACAGAGAAATGAAAGGATTTACCTGCACAGGGGCTGGTGGCATACTAATTCCCAAAAGTATCCCTTTAAGTCATCCTGATTTCATTTATTTCAGCGAGACCAGCCTGTTTCCTTTTAGTGGAGAAAAAAAAATGCAAATTTAAATTCAAATTTTATTTGTCACATTCACAATCATACACACTACAACATGTTACGAAATATTTGATAGGGCTGTCCTTTGTTACAGGATATAAAAGACAGAAATTAAATTACATTAAAGGAAGCAAAACATCTGCCAAAATACAGTGAAATAAAGTGACAGTTGCAATAAGTGATCATGAGTTTAACAGGTTCACTTTTGAGTCTGACATTCTCAATAAACCACATCAAAAACTGTGTTCAGTATTTGGGCAGTGTATAATTAAATAAGGCAACTCAAGCAACAGCTGAAGAAACATTTTTCATCGTTCATTAATATAGTCATTTTAATAAGATTTTTTTTTTTTAAGCTTTTGTTATCTTGTGATTGGTTGCATTGCTGGAATATGATGTGTTTTTACAGCATTTCATGATGAGGTGTAAAACTATGGAGCCCCATTTGGGTCATAATTCAATGAATAAATGTGTCCCATTATTATGAAATACATGTGTATTATTATGAAATATTTCCCATTATTATGAAAAAAAAAAGATTATGAAATATTCTTAGATAAAAAAAGCCATTCTGAAATAAACTATTATGCATTAAACTAATATTAAATAATAAATAATAATAAAAATTTGAGTTTTTACATAATAACAACATTTTGCCAGTGGGCGGGACCAGTGGTTGACCTGCATGCTCATTGGCTGATCCTTCTCCATTCTACGCTCTGACATCGACTAGTTTTGGCCGTGAGGTCCCGTTAGCAGCGGGCCGTGGCGTCATCAAGGTGCGCTCCTAGTCCGATTGTAGCTATGGCAGCTTGGACTGAGCTACGGGAAACCTTGACGTTTCTTAGTCGATGTCAACTTTTAACCGTAAACTGAGGTGCATTCTGCCACCTACTGGCCTGGAGTATATACATTGCACCTCTGGCCCACTATCGATATTCACTGTTCTGTTGCTTATGCCTGAATGAAAGAGCAGCCAATCACATAAATGGCTCCGCCCTCTCTGCTGTGATTGGCACACAAATCATTCTTATGAAAAACAAAGCCATTATTATGTAAAAGCTCATTCTTATGAAAAACGAAACCATTATCATAATAATGGGAAATATTTCATAATAATAAACGCCTGTATTTCATAATAATAGACTCATTTATTCATTGAATTATGACCCAAACGGGGCTCCGTATAAAACAAATCTGAGTAAAATGAAATAATAGTCCTTATTTGGGCTCCTGAACCATCCAGTTCTCTGCTGTGGCTTCAGGCCTCACTGCTGCTTCTACGCTAAGATTTATTATTCAGACCGTGGCGCCAGCAGCGTTTCTCTTATTGTTTCATTTAATTCTTCCCTTTCCCGCCTGCAGGTGCTTGACCTGCTTTTACGAGTGTGTTAGCGGTCCTATAACTGAGGAACTCAGACGTATTAGAGAGGCGCTTCACATCGCGTTCACGTTCAGGGGTTCCCTGTGGAAAACTGGAAACCAGCTGGTCGCGTGGCGCCAACCGCTACGTTTCCAGCAGGCAGTCAGACTGGGTAAACTGGTCTTCGTGTGGAGTCCTGCTCCTGGAGCCTCACCATCTGCACAGCTTTCTGGAGCAGATCTCCCCACATATGTGTTGGAATATCATCTCCATGATTATTGCACCGCTCCGGTCCGTCGGCGGGTAATGGAGGCATCTGGGAATCCGTCCTCGTCCCGAGCTCGGAGCCAAACGACGAGCCGTGGAGGCGGCAGCGCCTGCAGGGAGAGACGACTGCACTCAGCTCCATTTTCTTTTTTTTTTTTTTCCCAGTCTGCTGGTGGTTTCTGCCAGAATCCAGAACAAGTGTCAGCATTTGTCAACTGTTCAGCTGCGTTCAGCTGTGCCAACTGCTGGCCCTCCGATGCCAACAACTTTTGTTTCTTTGCCTGTAGAATCTCATTAGTTTTCATGAAGAGTGAGCACATCACAGTCTTCCCTCCTTACCTCCCTCTAAGCTGGTCAAAAGTAAGATTTGGTGAAAATTGCTTGTTATTCTCACTGTCGGTTCTGTGTACTATATGCTTGTGTTTTATTTTATGGAGCCCCGTTTTGGTCATAATTCAATGAATAAATGAGTCTATTATTATGAAATACAGGCGTTTATTATTATGAAATACGTATCCATTATTATGAAATGTTTCCCATTATTATGATATACATGTTTATTATTATTAAACATTTCCCATTATTATGAAATATATGTGTATTATTATTAAATATTTACTTTTTTACATTTATTATGAAAAAAATGTAATTATTATGAAATACATTTTTATTATTATTTAATCTTAGTTTAATGCATAATAGTTTATTTCAGAATGGCTTTTTTATTTAAGAATGAGCTTTTCCATAATAATGACATTTTGCCAGTGGGCGGGACCAGTGGTTGACCTGCACTCTCATTGGCTGATCCTTCTCCATGCAGTTAGTGGGGGACTCGCATCCAGCCTGTTGGCTACCTCTCGGAGTAAGTCAGAAAAGGATCTTTCTCCTGTTGCCATGCCGTCAAAATCAAGTTTTCCCTACATTTCACGCTACGTTTCTTAGTCGATGTCAACTTTTAACCGTAAACTGAGGTGCATTCTGCCCCCTACTGGCCTGGAGTATATACACTGCACCTCTCGCCCACTATCGATATTCACTGTTCTGTTGCTTATGCCTGAATAAAAGAGCAGCCAATCACATAAATGGCTCCGCCCTCTCTGCTGTGATTGACACACAAATTATTCTTATAAAAAACAAAGCCATTATTATTTAAAAGCTCATTCTTATGAAAAACGAAACCATTATCATAATAATGGGAATTATTTCATAATAAAACACCTGTATTTCATAATAATAGACTCATTTATTCATTGATTTATGACCCAAACGGGGCTCCATATTATTTATCCCCTATCCATTTTATTTCAATTAATCTTATTCAAGTTTTTGAGCACTAAGTTTTTATCAGAGGAACTTTGTCAAGTATTTGGTGTTTTTCCTCTGTTTTTGGAAACTGGAAATGACCAGTGACTCCCTGAGATATTTCCAGCATTCGTGTGGGAGTTCGTTTGAGATGACGATCCAACAAACTCTTAAACCTCCCTGGTGAAAAAACGACCAGTGTCCCCATCTGCATCTGTCCTGGCCAAAATATCAAACTGCTTTTGTTGCAATATTTTCTAATGATTTCATTTTATTTGTTTCATGTAACACACTTCTGTAAAGTATGGTACGTCATTACTGTAATGCCAAGAATTTGGAATCTTCTTAGTCGTAATGATTATTAATTTCTATGCACTGGTGAGGCAATCTATTCAGCTGTTAAGCAAGGCACTGACAACGACGGAAGTGCAAAACGGAGGTTTATTCTCCAAGGCTGCAGACAAAATCACAGAGCTCTTCACAGCACCAGGATTCTTTAGAAGAATGCCAAGATTAAAGGCGGGCAGTTCATCTCATATTATTCTGCATCAAATGGAAAATTACAGCAACCCATAACCTTGTGATCTGTCTAGACACAAACTCAGCAACTTGATAAAGACAACAATCCTGTGACCTAAAAGACAACAGGTTAAGAGGGAAAAAGTCATGGCCTCAGAGCCGTTAGGCTAAAGATGCATTTTTTGACTTTACAATTACCAAACCATAACCAGATATTTGATCACTCAAACGCCTTCCACTTTCAAGTCAAGACCGTGCTGATGATGTCATTTTTATGTGTAAAAGACATTGAGGTGGAACATACAGTCATGTAAAAAATTATTAGACCACCATTTTTTCTTCACTTTCTTGTTCATTTTAATACCTGGTACCACTAAACGTCATCATGTGACTAAAACAGACAGAAAAGAAAACACTGAATGCATAAAAGCAGTGTTTTTGGCAGTACAACGCCATAGCTATTGATGTAAAAACTTAAGTGATTTAGGTTATAATCAAGAAAACCATGGAAAATGGTAAGATATCAGCTCTTAAATAAAACTCTTATGAGCAATCTTTGTGGTTATCGTTATGTTTGTCCAAACAAATGTACCTTTAGTTGTACCAGGCATTAAAATGAACAAGAAACTGAAGAAAACAAGGGGGGTCTAATAATTTTTTCCATGACTGTAGCTTAGTAGCATATCTGTGCAGCGTCACAACAAAAGCAGGTTTTATTTGTGGTCTGCCGATGCTGATGCTGCGGATGTATCCAAAGCCGTGCCCCCCCCCCCCCCCCCCCCACACGTGGTCATCCAGGCAACACATCCAACATGGCAACACATCCTCCAGGCAGCAGGCTTGTAAACATCACAGATGAAAAGCCGTGTGAAGCAGAAGCTCCAAGCGAGACGACCCATGGTTCCCCTGCTTCTGGTAAACCCTGACTGAGTTATGAAGGTTTGGATCAAACCTGACTTTTAACTCAGTCTTCCTTATACACCAGGGGTGTCCAAACTCGGTCCTGGAGGGCCGCTGTCCTGCATGTCTTAGATGTTTCCCTGCTTCAGCACACCTGATTCAAATGAATGGCTCGTTAACAGACTTGTTAACGACCTGAATGACAAGCTGGTGGCGACCTGTTCAACTGAATCAGGTGTGTTGTGCCTCGGAAACATCAAAAACATGCAGGACAGCGGCCCTCCAGGACCGAGTTTGGGCACCCCTGTTATACACCTTTTGGACTTGAAAATTGTGGACATGCGCCCCCTAGTGGCCCCGCCATAACTGGAGTGTGCGGTGCTCCACCAACTAACCCAAACACAGCAGCGTGGAGCATCTGTTACGGATAACACAGACATGTCTTGGATTGATGATGTTAGGCAGTGGCCTCCAGTTACAGATGAAGGTAGTTTATCGCTGTTTTTAATGATTGGTTATGGAAATAGCATGATCTATTCCCATAATCAAACACTAAAAACTGTGGGAATACGTGAAAAATGCAACGCTGGCTATAACTAACGTCAACAAGCCATAAAGATTATGCTACTGTAACGTTAACGCTAGCGGTAAATTAGGCTATGTGTTAATGTTATATTTAATTTATTTTATCATTCTCCTAAGTCATTCATTTATTCATTGTTTTATAGGCTTGTGCTAGTGCCGAGGGCTACAGTAGCCTCATACTGCTGTTCTTTCGGCCAGAATCGTCCGGGACTCTCAGCGAGACTATGAGTAGTACGAGACTGAATGTTAACGAAAACTCACCCGGCTGTATTCATTTGGAACAAAGTCCTTTCTGTTGATATTTTTCACCCACGTCTTCCTAACTTCTTGTTCTTGTTAGGATTTATTTCAGTTAAGAACTTTAAACTGTTAAAGCTAAAGGCCTCAGTGTGGCTGCTTTATGACCTGACAACTGGGGTCTCATGACCTTCCTGACCTGCTCTCTTCCAAGGATGCATGGCAGTGGTGATAAAACTAGTTACACTCCATTCCTGCAGCAAACATAACCATATCTGTCTGAACCATTTGGACTTTTGAAGACATTACGTCGGAGGAGGAATGAGTCCGCCTCATGCAGGCTTCAAAAAGGAAGAGAAACGTTAGATCGGTGTGCATTCTCTGGCATCTTTTGAGATGTTAGGAGGATGTACCATCAGCTGATTAAAATATTCTGCATGGCATAATAATAATTCTTTGTATTCATGATTGTAATAAACTTCTGATTGATCTTTGCTTCTAGTCTGTCATTTAGGCACCAGATAAAAAGAACACGGAGAGAGAAACTTTCATTCTGCAAACAAGGCAGTCTTCGTGCAGTAAAGGCTTGTGTATTTCACATACTTTCTTCTTCTGTTGTTGAATTTTCACGCCATTGTTGGCACAGTTTATGACGGAACATGTATTCCCACTCGACCGACTCGACATTATAAAAATATATATTTGTGGAAAGAGAAAAACACTGGCTAATCTGCGAGCTGGTGAAAGTGTCGCACATCTGTGGCTCGAAAAGTTGTATAGTCGCAACGTCACACTCGTTTATGTCGGTATCATCAGACATAATCTGTCCACAGATGATTGAATCCAAACCAGGAGGTGTCTTCAAGACCGCAGGTAGCCCAGATGAACAAACACACATGAGCACTATCTCCTTTTTTTCTGCTCCTATTTCTTTGTTTCTGTTAAGTCTCTTCTCTCTACGTTACAACAAGCCTGCGCTTGTCCCTACATTACTGGCCATTTATAAAGAATTAAGCTGCACATGGCGTTAACTGTTTCACAAAAGTCTAAAGTCTCTTTTCATACACTGATCATAAATAGCTTGAAACACTTGAGAGGTCACTCACTTCTGAAAACAACTTTCTCAAGGACACTCCAGCTTTCTGTTTTTTTATTCTAGGCAATCTTTGCATGTGTCCAACGAGCTTCCTCCACTAAAGCCTTCATCTGCCTCCAACCTTCTCTCTGTGTTCAATAATGGCCGCTGGAATGACACAAGCAGCAGATAGTCAGAAGCAGATGAATGTGCTTTCGCTTCAAAGCGAGACGGCGTGAAAAGAGAGCTGCTCAACGATAAAAGAGACACAGAGTTTCTCTGCCATTCATTTGACTCTTCTAAGTGTAATAAAGAAAGATCCTGGTAAAGAGGGTGAAGACGGCACAAAAAGGGATAGACAGTGCTGTCGCTTAGTGCTAGTAAACCATAATTTTTCAGTGAAATCCAATTATTTTAATAAGTGTAGTAGACCAGTGGTTCTCAACTGGTCTGGCTTCAGGACCCACCATCACCCTCAATAACAAGCCGTGATCCAAATCAAGGAAAATTTCCAACTTCTCAAATTTATTGAATGGAAAGATCGTGCAGTTTGAATCAGAGATAGTAGAATAGAATATCACAGAATGTCAACACAAAAAAAATAAGTTTATTGGTGAACCAAAATGGCAAAAACCAAAATGACTTCCAGTGGGAAATATTCCCTTTGATGCTCAATTAGCTGCATTTTAATTAAATCCAAATCCACTTCAGTAACTTCAGCCTTTTTTAACAGACTCAACATGCACAAACATGGAATAAAACAGTGCAACCACTGAGCAGTAGTTTCAAAAAGAACTCAAATATGTAGCATTTGCTGAGTTCCCACTTCCTGAATATATAACAATTTTCTATTAAAACTATCTAGTCACTTATTTAAGCATTAATCATAAAGCTGACATAACAATCAGAACATTTCAGTAACAGCCATTTTTAAGACTCAACAGTGTTTTTATGCACAAACATGAAATAAAACAGTGCAACCACTGAGCAGTAGTTTCAAAAAGAACTCAAAATATATAGTTTTATCTGAATAACCATCACTGACCTTTGTCTTCAAGATAAGTAAATCCATATCTCAAATATTTATCGTTGTATCTGTGTTTCACCTGCTCAACATATGGAAACAAACTCTGCAGGTCTTCTTCTATGGTGTGAACTGGTGGGTGTCAACTCGCATTACAGGACATTATCGCCATCTACTGTTAAGGAGTATGAATGACACACATTTTTTTTTTTTTGCATTTCCTTCTCCAGGCAAAGGCCCACGACCCACTGAAAACGGGTCTGTGACACACTTTTGGGTCGCGACCCACCAGTTGAGAACCACTGTAGTAGACTAACGCAAGGCTGTTTCTTACTGAGCTCGGTTCAAGTAGAAAACAAACTGCAAATTCAAAAGGAGACTCAAAGTTTTCGTGACTATCTCCTCCCCTGATCCCCAGAATTAACCGTCAAACTGGCGTCTTTGAGTCTTTAGCTGCATTTAACCGGGAACGTGGACGACGTGCCAAACGCCTTCAGTACTGAGCAAGACTGTTCAGCGTCTGAGAGCACGAAACTGCAAAAGAGAATCATCTGCAGGCTTAATCACGGCTCGCTGCAGTCCATCAGGGAAGAAACACAAAGAAAACCCCCACAAAAACAAGGCAGATGCATCAGACTCCACTCCCTTGTTGAACGCTCTATTGAACGGACCACAAACTTCATAAACGGTGCCAGGACCCTTTCATTCCCTGAAAAGAGAACGATGAGTAGGAGGAAGAGAAGAATGAGGAAGGAGAAGGAGTCGGCGAGCTGAGGTGTTGTTAAAGCCTTAAAGCCTCTTGTTTAGAAAAGCAGTGGATCGAGAACAATGAGCAGAGCTGGAGACAATAGCAGTCGTCCAAGTGAAGACACAACAATTCACCGCAGTGTTTGAAGCTCCATCCGAAACATTCGAGCTGTGGGCGAGGAAACTAAATGATAAAAAAAAAGAGTTTTATTTTCTGTAATAGGAGCCTGATGGATGAAGTTAACAAAGGCGGGCTGTGTGGGTTAAAGACGTTCTGGGAGGTCAACAACCCAGCGAGCTGCTCATCAGGATTCCCTCAAAGAACCAAATCAAAACCCACTTTTCTCTGAAATGTATTTGGACAGACAGTTTAAAGGCAACACAACCAAACTCTAAGCAGATTCATGCTTAACTTCTGACTTTAAAGAAAGCAATAAAAAAATTCTCTCTCTTTTATACAGCGTATGTAAACTTCTAGTTTTAACTGTAGGTTGTGTCCAAACCTACTGTCTAGACGCTGTTATATGGGATAGTTCTCTATTCCAGTGGTCCCCAACCCCTGGGCTGTGGACTTAAAAAAAATTAGTTTTTTTTAAGTTTTATTTATTATATGAGTCTGAACAAGCTTTTATTTTGAAATTTTTTATTGTTTTTGAAAAATGACCGGATTCTCTCGGTTACATCTGAGTCACTTGAGCACCAAAATTTAACCCAGCTAGCAAAATGAGTAAGAAACGGACGTCTTTGGCAAGTTTCCTTGTGAAGGGGAAAATGCCTCCTATCTAACTGGGTTTCTCCTGTGTGATGACATCACGGGCGCCGGGCAGGAGTCCTATCGCAACGTTTGGTCTTAGACGTTCTGTTAAAGCTTTCACTGCAGATCTGACCGCTTTTTCATGCAAATGGTGAACAAATTCATTGAGATCCAGCCTTCGCTAAGTCTTGTTATTTAAGGTTCATTGTTGATCTTACTCAGAATCCTTAGTCTTTTAGTGGCTAAAACAGAGACAATACATTTTTCTACCACAGTCTCAGACATGGATTGTCTAATTCTCTTCCCAGCAGCTTCATGAATCAATTAATTATAAAAACATTATAATATCCTTGGAAGACCGAGATGTTTTCTCTGTGGATGAAAAATGAATCACCAATGGATATTTGATCAATATTCTGATTAACAGATACTATGGGCCTGATCTTACACCTCCCGCTAGCCGCTAGCCCCTAGCTGCTACCCGCAAATTGCTGATTTAGGAATCTCCGCCAACTGCTAATGCAATCTTCCGCTCCCTAAAGCTGCCACCCGTTATGCCGACTCCCTTACTCACATTGTAGGCGTGGCAATGGGCGTGTCTCCTGCGCTTTCCACAAATTCGGCATCTTGCGATCGCGGGTTTAGAATAGATCCTAAACCCGTGAGATACCAGTACCGCAAGACACAGAGTTTGTGGAAAGCACAACTAGCATGTCGGCACGTAAAAGAGCGCGTCCAAATCGCGTCATTGCGCGTCCACCCAGTCACATGTGGACTGAACAACCGGCTCTACCTCTCGATTATGCATCACTGTATTACTGTCATACTTTATTATTCTATAGAAACACATACAGTCAAATCTCACTTCCTCCCAGTTTGACTTCAAGGTTTTTTTTTTTCCCAGTAGGAGAGTTTCTACTACTTCCTGCTATTAATTTTTGCTCGGGGGGTCATGCTTTGGGGTCAATCTCTACTGCAACAAATGCCACACAAAAGAAGTTTAATTGGGCTGAAAACAGTAAAATGCCATCACAGTAAATGCCATATATTGGCCGATATTTATTAAGGGAGGAAAAGAAGCAGCATTCGTGTCTTTTTCCAGTTAATGACTGTCAGAAATGTGGAAACGGGAGCATGCTCAGTAATCAACACACCGGGAACCAAATGTCACTTTGGTAAGGTTGACCACCAACATCTGGAACTACACTTCCCCATTACAGGTTTCTACACAACAACTGGACCCAGGTATCCTGGTCGTGGTTGGTCCTGATGGTTTCTCTGGTTTCCTCATAGTGAAATTATCTGTGTTCATCACATTTTACCAGGTAGCAGAAAGCTACCCGATGTTTAAAACCTTCCTTCTTATCACTGTAAAATAACAATCAAACTGTATTTTTTTCAAAAAAAGCAGTAAAAGAAAACATATGAATGTTGGTCTTACCATCAACTTTCATTTGTAGCAACATTTTCATCTCAAACACTGAAAACTCGAGGGAACCGAAGGTGCGGCTTGAGAAAGGTGTGTCATCAGAGCTGAGTGAGAGTAAATGAGAATAATAACCCATAAATAAACACCTGTGAAACGCAGGAGGTTGAAGACGACGGTCTGCAGGGAGCGCTGCATTCGGCTGAGGTCTGCAATTAAATTCAAATGATGGATGGAGGAAGCTGGAGGTGGAGGTATGTAGCTGCCTTCAGGAAGATGAAATGTGTGGAAGGCCGTTACCCTGGACAGCAGAAGATGAAGGCAGAACATCGGATCGGGTCCCTCTATTACAAGAACACATTAATTTTACTCCAGCCTGCAACTGTGAGCACTATTTGGAGATTTCCATAGAGCTGTCAGAATATAGAGGTGGAGGACGGAGCAGCAGGTGGACGGTAAACACTGCTCGCTAATAACAGAAGCAATCAGTGGCTGCGTTTACATGATGTTTTTTAATTCGGAATTAATAATTAGGAATTAAATAATTCCGAATTAAACTATTTTCCTTCGAGTTTACATGGAAATAGTAATTCTGAATTAAGGTTTACATGGAAAACACGTTTGTTCGGCTTTATCTAATTCTGCTTTAGGTCTGGGGGTTGGGAAGGGTTCTGATTGGATGGGGGGGGGCGGACGTCTTTACATCTACTGGAAGAAAACAAACTTAGCAACAACTCGGTTAGCAACAACATTCCACTTATTTTTGACCTGGGTGGCGTCTCTATCTGTGAAACCTCCTTCATTTAACCTGGCCGCTACAACTTTGAAAAGCTCACAATTTTTATGTTTCCTGCCATCTGTTCTTTTAATTATTTCCAGTTCCTCCAAGCTATTTATTAAATAAATCGTCTCTGCTCTTGAACACCGTTTACTGCGTGCTGCCGTTTTGAAAACAAGCCCAGCGCGGAATATAAGCGTCATGGCGACAGACGGGCAAGAGAACGAGCATGCGCAGAAAGACGGGAATTAATTTAAATAGGAATGAGTGTATACATGACCGCGGAATTATTTAATTCGGAATTAAAATGGGAATAAACCAGCCACTTACTTCGGAATTAAGTTTAATTCGGAATTGACATTTTCATATGGAATTAAGTGTTTACATGGTAACTTTTATTCGGCTTTAAATTTAATTCTGAATTAAGGAGGAATTAAACTTCCCATGTAAACGCACTGAATGACCTCGATCCTGCAGACAGGAAATAAAGCTGCTGTTAACTGGCTTCAGTTAATAAAAATCACGGTTTAGGTCTAGAGGAGTGTTTATAAAGACTTGAGGTGTTTGCAGGTCTGTATGTCATTTTTCTACATCATTGTAGATCTACTCTTAAGAGTCCATGTAAAGGAGAATTACCGTATTGGCCCAAATACAGGATGATATTTTATTCTAGAAATCATCTTCTCAAAAATGGGGGTGATTTTATAATCAGAGTCGTCCTGTATACGGGCCGATACGGTACCAGAGAAGGAGCTGGTGGTGTTGGAGTAAAGATGGGCGGTGGACAAATGTCTCCTGGTCAGTTTCAGATATCTGTGACGTCCAGATCTGGAGAAACACCATGAAGGAAAGAGGTGACATCTAGAGACCACCAGCTACAAAGTACAGAGAAGCCAAGGGCGTAACCATGGTTACTTTGGGGGGGTCCAAATGATAGCCCTCCCCCAGAATTTATTTTAAAGGTGCATTTCCCACAGTTCTGTGATTTTTATTTATTGACCATCTGAAATCACATTTAAAGGAATAGTCTGCAATTTCTCTGAGATAGTAGCTAATAGGATAGCTTCCAGCTGGGAAAAATTATATGCCTAAAGCATGTTGATGTAAATATTGTGATTGGAACGACAAAAAGTCCATAGCACACGATGGACTTTTAATTCCAAGTTAATTTGTATTTTGTTGATTTATCTCAAAATGAAAGTCTGCACATTTACACTGAAACGTTTAATGTGAATGAAATCATAGATTTGTACAAAGAATTAAATGTAAAATATTGATGTTACATAACCTTACAGCATCCCTCTCCCTGTCTCTCTGTGCTACCTGCATTATGACCAGATATTATTATTATTATACCAGAAGAACAATAACTGACACTGAGGATCTTTTTAATTTGATACGTTGAATATTTTGTTTGTATTACTAGCGTTATACACACACACACACACACACACACACACACACATACACACATATGTACATATGTATGTACATATATACACACATCATATGATACAGTCTCTTCACTTCGAGCTAGCTAGCTCAACTAACAAACTGAGCCCTTTTTAACGAGCTAAATATTTCAAATCAATTTAAAATTTAACACACTCAGTATGACAACATCACTCCTCTTTAGCTATCTAGTTGCGTACTGTCTAAAATAACTTTGTATGTCCTGTTTTTTCCGCTTTTTTGTAAAGACATTGCTCCCTCCTTTCTTTCACATTTAACGCTCTATTGTTTCGTCTGTCGGAGGCGGAGCTTCAAACCGAGAGGCGTTAAATGGGCGCAACCAAGTGAACAACTGGGAGGGGGAGGTCACACACTTTAGTGTTCCTTATAAACGGAAATAAATTGATCGGTAAATATTCGGAAATAACAAGAGACGGACTGTTGAGGCAGGTTTCATAAAAGGAGGAAATATTTAACATATTTACACATAATATTGGGGGGGGCAGATTGGTATTTTCCCAGTATTGAGGGGGACACGACCCCCCCAAAGAATGCGTGGTTACGCCCATGAGAGAAGCAAACTGAGTTGTTTGGGATAATGTTCTTCTTTTTATACAGACTGGACATGATGTCTGGATGAAATACAACAAATGTGAGCAATTTAAAGAAATAAAAAGAGAGGAAGAAAGCAAACATGTATACATGTATATGTATATATTTCATCAAGATGTTCATCAGTGTCGCTGAAAACTTGGAGCTCGGAAAGATGGTCAACGTGGCAATCTCCTATCCAGCTAGATGGAGAAGTTTTACCAATAAATAATTCAGTTAATAATAAATAAAACATTTTTGAGAAATGTGTGCTGAAGTTTGCATGAGATCCAAAACCAAACTCTGTCTATGGTCTGCAATAAAATACAAATGATGAAAGTAACAAGCTGTAGTTGGAGGACTGGTCTTTACAAGCTGGAATAGATTTATAGTTATGTGAACGTAACTATGGTTGTGTAAGTTTAGATATGAAACAACAATGCTGATGCTTCAGGTGGAGGTTTGGCTTTCAGATGATTGTCAACAGGTAAAGAAGATTAGTGAAAACTAATCCTGCAGTTACAGAATTAAAAAAAAACATTTCATCATGTTTAACTTCATCTTATTTCTGGTTTTAGCTGTCTTTTTGTTCTTTTTTGCCAGTCCCTTATGAAACATTCACACTGACAAGCCCATATTCATATTCATATTCTGACGCTGTGATGGTGAGATATCCAAGAACTTCTGTTTGATCCCATGTCAGAGCTCCGAGCCGTATAAGGACAGACATATAAGGACAGACATATGAGGACAGACACATAAGGACAGACACATTAGGAGAGACAATAAGGACAGACATATAAGGACAGACACATAAGGACAGACACATAAGGACAGACATATAAGGACAGACACATAAGGACAGACACATAAGGACAGACACATAAGGACAGACTCATAAGGACAGACATATAAGGACAGACACATAAGGACAGACACATAAGGACAGACACATAAGGACAGACATATTAGGACAGACCAAGGTTATTATAGTTTTGAAATTTTCTTTAGTTTTTATTTTTATTTAGTTTTCCAGTTTGCTTTTTTATTTCAGTTTAGTTTTAGTTAGTTCAACAAGTAATTTAGTAGTTTTAGTTTAGTTTTTATTTTGAGGAATTGACTAGTTTCAGTTTAGTTTTTATTTAGTTTTAGTCTTAGTTTTAGTTTTTCTTCTTCTTGCAGTATGCAGCAGTTTATACACCTTTTCGACTTGAAAATTGTGGACATGCGCCCCCTAGTGGCCCCGCCATAACTGGAGTGTGCGGTGCTCCACCAACTAACCCAAACACAGCAGCGTGGAGCATCTGTTACGGATAACGCAGACATGTCTTGGATTGATGATGTTAGGCAGTGGCCTCCAGTTACAGATGAAGGTAGTTTATCGCTGTTTTTAATGATTGGTTATGGAAATAGCATGATCTATTCCCATAATCAAACACTAAAAACTGTGGAACGCTGGCTATAACTAACGTCAACAAGCCATAAAGATTATGCTGCTGTAACGTTAACGCGAGCGGTAAATTAGGCTATGTGTTAATGTTATATTTAATTTATTTTATCACTCACCTAATTCATTCTTTCATTCATTCATTCATTTATAGGCTTGTGCTAGTGCCGAGGGCTACAGTACCCTCATACTGCTGTTCTTTCGGCCAGAATCGTCCGGACTCTCAGCGAGACTATGAGTAGTACGAGATTGAATGTTAACGAAAACTCACCCGGCTGTATTCATTTGGAACAAAGTCCTTTCTGTTGATATTTTTCACCCACGTCTTCCTAACTTCTTGTTCTGCAAACAAGGCAGTCTTCGTGCAGTAAAGGCTTGTGTATTTCACATACTTTCTTCTTCCATTGTTGAATTTTTCACGCCATTGTTGGCACAGTTTATGACGGAACATGTATTCCCACTCGACCGACTCGACATTATAAAAATATATATTTGTAGAAAGAGAAAAACACTGGTTAATCTGCGAGCCGGTGAAAGTGTCGCTCTGTAGCACAACCCAGCAATGGCGGACGGGGTACTTCCGGGGGGCTGGCCCGAAAAGGTCTATATCCGCTATGCTGCCCCCTCTCTGGAGGGAGGGTATCATAGCGGCTGCTGCAGGACAGGCAGTAATCTCTATGGCAGTAATCGAGGGAGAAAACGAAACGACAACGAAAACGAAGCTGAATTTATCTACAATTCAGTTTAGTTTTAGTTAGTTTTACATCCTTCATTGTAGTTTTTATTTAGTTTTCGTTTTTTTTTTAATTGTAGTTTTTATTTTTATTTCAGTTAACTGAAATATTTTTTCATTGCTAGTTTTAGTTTTAGTCTTAGTTTTCGTTAACTATAATAACCCTGGGACAGACACATAAGGACAGACATATGAGGACAGACACATAAGGACAGACATATAAGGACAGACACATAAAGGACGGACAGACACATAAGGACAGACACATAAGGACAGACACATAAGGACAGACACATAAGGACAGACATATAAGGACAGACACATAAGGACAGACATATAAGGACAGACATATAAGGACAGACACATAAGGACAGACACATAAGGACAGACATATAAGGACAGACACATAAGGACAGACACATATAAGGACAGACATAAGGACAGACATAAGGACAGACACATAAGGACAGACACATAAGGAGGACAGACACATAAGGACAGACACATACACAGGACAGACAGACATATAAGGACAGACACATAAGGACAGATACATAAGGACAGACACATAAGGACAGACACATAAAGACAGACAGACACATAAGACAGACACATAAGACAGACATAACAGGACAGACACATGAGGACAGACACATAAGGACAGACACATAAGGACAGACACATGAGGACAGACACATAAGGACAGATATATAAGGACAGACACATAAGGACAGACACATAAGGACAGACACATAAGGACAGACAGATATAAGGACAGACACATAAGGACAGACACAGGACAGACATAACAGACAGGACAGACACATAGGACAGACATAAGGACAGATATATAAGGACAGACACATAAGGACAGACACATAAGGACAGACACATAAGGACAGACACATGAGGACAGACACATAATGACAGACACATAAGGACAGACATATAAGGAGAGAGATATAAGGACAGACACATAAGGACAGACATATAAGGACAGACACATAAGGACAGACACATAAGGACAGACACATAAGGACAGACATATAAGGACAGACACATAAGGACAGACACATAAGGACAGACGCCATCATTCTTATGTCTCAGAATATTAACGCTCAATGTCACACTTCACTTGAACGAGTTGAATCTGCTCCGAGACGTCCTGACTTTTACATGTCCACGTATCTTTTAAGACACAGTAGTCTTCCGACATTCCCCTTTTATGTCTTTATCTATCCTCAGATCCTTTAATTTTTACAATATTTGTCTGTGTGTTACATTTATTCTTGCCATTTATTTATGTGAAGCACTTTGGACAGCTGCTGGTCTCTTAAAGGGCTGTACGTGCAGACGGACAGATGTACGAATAAACTGATTTATTATTACCAGTCCACCCTGATGAAGCTGCATCCATCGAGACCTTTAGTGACGCAATATAATTCTGGCATGTTTACAAATGTTAACTACCGTTTGTTTGCTATTGAGAGTAGGCCTCAAAAAAAAAAAAAAAAAAAAAACCTTGTGTCCTTAAGAAAAAAAAGAAGCAGACGAGCCCTTGATGTCCCACGTACAGATGAGATGGACCTGATGCAGCAGATTATTCCAGAAAACATGGACTAGTTCACAAAAACACATTCTGATTGCACTGTAAAAATACACAACACTGAATTAGTATTCCATCTAATTTTTTTTAATGCCAAAATGTCACTTTCATCCTAAAGTCAAGCAGCAGAAATGAATGATTGTCCAAATGCATCTGAGTTATGAAGTAAACGTGGAGTCATTTTATTTATGCTTATAGGTGACATCACAGAGGTCTTCATTGAAAATCAGTTAAGACGCCAGATATGTGAAGTAATAGTTTGGGCTGGCAGAGGTTCCTTTAGAGGAAATGGTGTTTGCATTTAGTTGAAAATGAGGACGTTATTGACAGCTCTGATGGATGAGGACTCTGCTGTGTTTGATGAAACTGCTGCACATCAACGCCAAAACCCCAACGCTGTTATTAAAGGAAAACCCATAAAAGAGGTGAGCGGCAGCATCTCAGTTTGATTAAAGCTATTCTTTTGTATTAGCGCTTCTATTTAAGTAAAGTGATGCCACCCCGTTAGAGTTTCTTTTTTATGCAGGGCAGGACTGCAGGAAGTTAACCAGACCAACCAGCAAGGAAAAGAAGAAAAGACTTAAATAAACCAAGGCTCAAACAAGACGCAGGTGCAAACAGTCAGGGAGATGAACAAAGGGAAGTAAATGTAGAGGACTATCTTAATTTATTTGTATTTAAATAATGCCAGGGTGCCACCTTTTTTCTTAAAAAAAGAAAAATCAAAAAGGGAAAATTAGTCACTAAGTTACGTGAGTTCTTGTCGACATTGGATTGGTGCAAACAAGTTTTAACACATTTGTTTACGCATACACAAGACACAGACAAACAGGAATGCAAATATATATATATATATATATATATATATATATAAACTTTATCGTCTTGATCTGGATTGGTTGTGCTTATGGGTTGGTTATAACGCAGACAGGAAGTGACAACAGAGAGCACAGGAAGGAAAAGAACCATAACACACAAGATGGTGGGTGGTGTCTATAACTAACGGACAAACAAAGTAAATAAAGAGAAAGAAAAAAGAACAAGTCTCAAACTAATCGACTGCCGAACAATGGTGAAGCGGAGCCCGGACGTGGTCCGTGGCGCAATATCTCTCTAAGCCGTAGACAAACTCGGGAGATACCGATCTAGACCGTTTTAGCCTTACCCTGCACGGAGTCTGGCAATTTAAGTCCGTCCCGACGGTTTAAATGGTTCGCAGTGGGTCCTCCGGGAACCGCTTTAGGCCCGATGGCTGAGGAGGTCCTGCCCGCAGAATCTCTGGGATTGCTGCAGGCCACAAATAACTTCAGGCTGGACAGAAGTTTATTGAGCCAAAAATGTAAAAAGAAGGGATCAAAAAACTTTGGACAACTTAAATAAAAGTTCTAAGCGCGGTGATTTAGGATTTCAAACATCAAAATCAGGGAGTACTTCAGACACTCTTTGCCGCACGGGGTGGAAAAACCTACGAAAGAATAAAAATTTGATACCAAAGGACCGCTGTAACTAACTTCGGATAGCTGAAACTATTAAACGATTGTTCTGTCAAGAGAACAATACGGCGAGACTGCAGAACTTCTGAAAAAAAATGAGAACACGCAAAGTTCTGGCCAAGGGGCAACTAAAATCAAATTAAGAAAAACAAAATAAAGCAACAAAAGAGGGGAGCGTCTAGCCGCTGAAGAGAAGGGAAAAAAGATGAGAAGAGGCAGAACAAAGGAGGTTTCTTCCTTATATATCATTGAATAATCAACGATCCCCATGTAAATGAGAGGTCAGTCTGGGCTGGCCTGATGAATAATTCTCCCCGCCCAGCGCGGCTTACCAGTGAGAAATTCCTCTGTGACTGTAACATTATGCCAGTCTCTTAATTTCCTCACTTTTAGAGCATCTAGACAGTGAAACTTAATATCCGAATGTGTTAAACATGGTAAGACAAAAAAACATCACACAAATACGCTCACATACATATTGTTACGTCAGAAAAACGTATTCGTTTGCCACCATTCAGACGCCATTGTCCGTCGTTACTCCTCTTGCCCACTCGGGGGCGCTGTGGCTACACCTTGGAGTTCGTTCCAGGACAGGATGAAAGGGAAGATCAAACACAGACATATGCAGCTCCCTTCGGGTGTTTTATGACCCATTCAGAGCCCCCCTCTGGAGACTCTCAAGCATATATATATATATATATATATATATATATACAGTCATGGAAAAAATGATTAGACCACCCTTGTTTTCTTCTGTTTCTTGTTCATTTTAATGCCTGGTATAACTAAAGGTACATTTGTTTGGACAAACATAACGATAACCACAAAGATTGCTCATAAGAGTTTTATTTAAGAGCTGATATCTTACCATTTTCCATGGTTTTCTTGATTATAACCTAAATCACTTAAGTTTTTACATCAATAGCTATGGCGTTGTACTGCCAAAAACACTGCTTTTATGCATTCAGTGTTTTCTTTTCTGTCTGTTTTAGTCACATGATGACATTTAGTGGTACCAGGTATTAAAATGAACAAGAAAGTTAAGAAAAAATGGTGGTCTAATAATTTTTTCCATGACTGTATATATAATCATATAATCTGAGATATAAGAGAAACATTTTATTCAATTCAATTCAATTTCATTTGTGTAGCGTCTGTGACAATGTCAATTGTCTCTAGGCACGTTACAGAGACCCAGAGCAAATCAGTAACTAAAATTATAATATTAAATCCAAATCAAGGATAATGGAAAGTAAAAAAAGAAAGGGAAAACTCCACTATAAGAGGAAGAAACCTTGAGCAGGACCTGGATCATATGGGGGGACCTTCCTGCCAAAGGCCATCCAGGTAAAGAAAGAAAAGAGGGGAGGCAGGACAGAGAGAGGAGAGCACACAAATGACTGAATGAAATGACTACATAAACAGATGCAGGTAGCAGCACTGAGACTGATGGTTTTAAGAAGTGATGCTGATGGACTTTGTAGGTACAGGATGATGTCGTCTGCATATAAGCTGATCTTGTGTGTTATATTTCCTGTCTGGACTCCTAAGATTTGACTTTTCTGACATATGGCTGCTATAAATGGCTCTATAAGGGGCAAAAAACACCAGACAAAGATGAGGTTTACATTCTTGCCTTGTACCCCTGTTCCCACTGATTCAACACAAGATCATTTTGTTTGAAATTAAGCCAGAAAAGACTAAATAGAGACACTGAAAGTAAAAAAAAATAGGCTTCTTATTTCTTCTTGAACAGATATAGGGGAGACAGATCTTTCTCACCTCGACTCTCTTTACGTTTATTGGAATCTGCTGATGCTTTCAAAAAGCATGTTAAGACATTTTTATTCCCTTAGGTCTTTTAATCAGACAAAGAGGTGCTGTGACTGGTTGTTACATTAATTGTTTGTTGTCTAAGTGTTCTACATTTTAGGTATTTTATTATGCCTACTTCATTGTGAAGCACTTTGTGAGTACTGTCTGAGAAAAGTGCTAAATATAATAATAATAATAATAATAATAATACATTTTATTTAAAAGCGCCTTTCAGGACACCCAATAGTCGCTGTACAGAATAAAAAGAACAATAAAACACAAGTAAAACCAAAAAACACCAACATACATGAAATAAAATGGGGGGGGGGGGGGGTGATTACTGGCTGTAAATTGTTCTGAATAAGTGGGTTTTTAGTCATTTTAGTAATGAGTTCCAAAGTTGGGGGGCAGAGTGGCTGAAAGGGATAAATAAATGTTACTATTTTAAATATCGCTGTTCTCCACAGAGCACCACGACCTGAACTGTTTCTCCACCTCTGCTTCTGCTTCAACCCCAACCTGGTAAGTCAACGACAAAATAACATTTATAATTATTTGTTTCAGAGATTCAACTAATACCAATGAGCTGTTGACTGGCCTCATCCAACACACTTTAACACTTTAACAGTGCTCCTGAGGTTGTTTCATATATTATGAGCACAGAAAAAATAAAGAAAACATAATTTTGTTCACTGAAAAAGAAAATATTTATTTTATCAACATAAATCATCATTATTATGCTTAATATTGCCTTCATCCCAGTTTGTAAATTAATGATCATCTCGCCTCCCAACTGACTTAAGGAGTGAAGAATTATTACCATTTCCCAGCAAAAAGACTCTAAACCATAAACTGTATAATAATAAAACCATACGACAGTCATGATAGCGGGGATGTCTGTATACAGCATCAGTCCCACTCCAGAAATATGACGCTTCAAACTTGACGCTTATTTTCATGCCAAAAAGTTACCTTATACATATAAAGTCATGCCCAGAAGAAATTTGAAGTGGATCCATTATGCTGCTTTAATGGCTTTGGTTTATTTTGGTTCTTTGTTTTGTTTTGTTTTTGTTTTTTTGTGGGGGGGGGGCGTTATTTTTGTTTTATATTTTTTATTTAGATCACCTAAAAGGTGATCCTGCCTGTCGGCCTGGGCGGGGTGTGATTGTAAAGCTTTCTTTGTCTTTAAAATATATATCACTGCATTTGACTCACGCAGGACTCAAAAGACAAAACCTTACAACAGCTCCACCCAAAACAGTGATTATTTATGGTTAAAAAAAAGAAAAAAGGACTTTCTAAAAAAAGTTAAAAAACAGCATGCAGGCAGCACGGTGGCTCAGTGGTTAGTGGTTAGCACTGCTCCTGTCCTGTGCTAGCGTAGGTTTCCTCCGGACACTCCGGCTTCCTCCCACAGTCCAAAGACATGGCTGTCAGGTTAACTGGTGGTTCTAAATTGCTCGTAAGCGTGATTGTGAGCGTGCATGATTGTTTGTCTACATGTGGTGATGAACTGGACACCTGTCCAGGTGGACCCCTGACTTTCGCCCAAAGAGAGCTGGGATAGACTCCAGCAGATCCCCGTTGTGGAGGAAATTTTTATTTGGTTTATTCATCTTGTAATTTTGCTCATTTTATTTGTCTTTAACAATATATTTAAAAGTGATTTGTCTTTCTTAACAAGGCCAATACTCATCATAATCAACAAAGACCAAATGTCTGACAAAAGTCAAGCACGGGGGTCAAATTCAATTAAATTCAATTAACATCAAGTAAATAACTTCTTGATCAAGGAACTGTGTAACGTCCCTAAATCCAATCAGTCTGTTTTAAGACAAATGTCCCTTTGTCCTCACCGCTACCTGCTGTGATCCAGTCTGTATGCAAACACCTGTAGAAGAATCAACACCTTTTGTCTTGTATAAAAGAAAAGCCTCATCTCTGTCTGACAGAGTCCTCATTCAGAATTCTCTGTGTAAGTTTGTTTCTTTTCTCTAATAAATTCTATTTTGATTTTCTCAAGCTCGGATCTTATTTAGTTCCACAACACCGTGACCCTGGACAGGATTAAGCAGGTATAGATGATGGATGGATGGACAGCATGCTCCATGCTAGCAGGTGACCACCTTGGAGAAGCTCGTAGAGTTGCTTTCTCCGACTGTGCTACCAACTTCAAAACACACAGAACAAAGAGCACATAAATGATTAATGTTGTTCTGGAGAAGTGTTGTCTTAAAAAAGAGAAACTCCTGGGGACAGTGACTCTGTTATGATGGAGGGAAAACAATGGGCTCCATGAACTGCTGTAGGATGAGCATGGCCTCAAAGATCTGCTTCTCATTAGCGGTGTGTTTCAAGTCATCGTAATGGTGAACCAGCGCTTTGGGTCTAGAGGTCACAGGAACCTGTTGTCCAGAGTATTTTAGTGCATAAAAGTCAACCTGCGATGCTCAGGAACGTAAAAAACATCATAATTTCTGCTATTATGTTCTGGCCGTGGTCTTTCTATTTAAACGGCCGTGGTTCTCCTGTGGTTCTCCACCACGGGCACCAGCAAAGTTGTTACCAATAATGTTTGGTCTCGGACACTACGGTGGGTTGTCATTCTTGCATCACCTGCTGGGTCGTAGGTCCGACCCCTTTTGCATGCACATGGAGAGTAAATTCATTGTATTCCAGTCAATAGCCAAGTCTTGTTATTTTAAGTTTATTCTCAGTCTTAATCAGAATCCTTTAGTCTTCTAGTGGCTGAAACAGAGACGATAAAATCTGCCACAACAATTAGCAAATTAGCATCCCTGGGTGTCCTTTCCCTGGTGGTTTATGTGTTTTATCTTCCGGCTTTTCCCCATGCAGACTTGAGTGACGTGGCCTGGGGACTGCAGCTTTACTTTTTTTGTTTTTATTTTATTTTATTTTTTTTTGGGAGGGGGGGGGTGCTGCTGCCGATGTACGGACCAGCAGTGGTTGTGGCAGGTGGCTTCCAATGGCACCTACTTGGCACAAGAGACTTAAAACTGGTCTTCAGTGTGCAGGCCACGTGATCCATCTCCTGTGGGGAGGAACCCTCGCAGGTCACAAAGGCTCTCCATTAAATCCACATTTATACGCATTTCAGAGGAGCTTAGGCTGCATTTCGCAGTCACCAAAAACCACGGTTTTACACTCCATGTACGATGATCCTCAAAATAACTTGTGCATGACTTCTTTGAAGTCAGTGGGTGAGGTAAAGTTGGCCATCAGAGCTTTTGGGACCTGAACAAGTCTGTGAGCAGCAGGGTCTGGATCCACCGCTAAATGTTGATGGACTCAAAGGGCCGATACATCGATACATTAGTCTCAAACAGAACAGCACCCAGGTGACCTTTCTGAGCTCCACCTCGCGACTGTAGCCTTCTCCATCTCACTAATAAGTTGAGGGCCAGACGGCCTGACAGCGTTGACCCATCGCAGTTCACGTCAGGTTTTAATGTGGCTCCTTGACTAAAAAACACCCTGAGCCTGAATCAGGACCAGTTAGGGACTAATCGCCTCCATTTTCTCACATTGCCATTGACCTTTTTTTTTCAATTGTCTCTTTTTGGTCCATTTAGATTACTTATGTAGTAAATCAGACTTAAGAAAACTAAAACAAAATCCACGAGAGTATGATATTAAATAATTTATTAATAATTTAATTATTCTCCTGTCTTCAGACCCTCTTAAATGCTAAATTACGACACATTGCACATACCAATACACACTCCATTTCTCCACTTCCATCCCACATATCGACCGTTTGTTTGGTTGCTGTTATGACCCTGCTGACATTCATTAAGCTGGAAAACGAAAACCCTCCAACACTCCACAGACACCTGAGAAGAGTTCCAGTGGATGTACAAATGAAATAATGACATACAGACATTCACCTGTAAACAGCTCTAATCTTATTAAACACCTCTCTAAATCTACAGCATGTGTTCTTCATCAACTAAAGCCATTTATAAGCAAATAAATCCCCCGCCTGAAGCCTGCATTAGTCAGTTATTGCATCTATCCTCTGTATGCAGTGTTTACCATCCACATGCTGCCCCAGACTCCATCTGTTGATTTTGGCAAACCTTTGCAAACCTCCAATTACTGCGCAGAGCTGCAGACGCAACCCCTAAACCTCCTTAAAATATAATCTTCTAATATAATCTAATGTCTGTCTGCCCCGACAACCAGCTTCCTGCAACCCATTGAAAACTGGCATATATACATAAATCTGCTGGATCACTTTTCACAATCTGTCATTAACCAGTATCTAAAGTCAAATCAAATCAAATCAAACTTTATTTATATAATATACCTTTCATACATTAAAAATGCAACCCAAAGTGCTTCACAAAATAAAACAAAACAGGATCATAACAGATAATAAAAACCCATCTCTTTACAGCAACTTTCAGGTGCTGGAAGTCCTCATGTGCTGTCACACTTCCACCAAAGACATCTGCCGATACCTTTAGAAACACACAATCCCATAATCCTCCCCTGCATCCTCCAACCAGCAGCGCCTCCAATCTAAACCCCATCATCCATCCATCATCAAAATCTTCATCATGTTCAAGAGGCCAAGGGAGCTACAGCCAAATCCATCTTCCTGTCAGATAGAGATGTGGTCCACACCTGACATGTGGTTATTATTATTATTATTATTATTATATTATTATTAATATTATTTCTCTTTCTGAGTTTTTTACCTGCCATTTTCCTTGTTTAGGATTCATTATTATATTTCTAGTTAATGATATTTGCTCGGGGGTCATGCTCTGGGTCTCTGTAAAATACATATTCAATATACAAAAAAAAAAAAAAAAAAAATTATTAGGCATACTGTGATTTTTTGAAAAAATTGATTTAAATCCATTTTTTAAAATATGATTCAAATCGATTTAATTAAGCCATGAATTGCAATGTGGCCTCCAGGCCAGCAGAGGACGCACTTGAGTTAAACTACATTCTTGTTCAATGTCACTATATGCAGCGCTTCGTGTGGCGTGTCACGCGCTGTTGTCGTTACACATCAGCGCCACTAGATGGAGCCGCACCGAAGCAAACAGTAAATGAATCGAGCGTCTCAGTGAACGCGTGCAGCAGATCTGACGATAAATGGAAGATCACGCAACCGACTCGAGCAAGCGGGTCGGACAGTTTTGTTCCAGTCGGAGATTTGTTTTTTACAGACTGAATTATTAATGTTCTTCTTGAAACCGAATCTAACTGGACTTTGATGGTTCTGCAGTTATTAACATCATTAATGCAGATATTGAACCACGTGGTTGTTGTTTATTCACTGAGTCATAGTCTCAGATTTTAAGAGAATAAAGTTTATTAAAGAGTACTATTTTAAGAGTTTATTAAGTTTATTAATTAGTACTATACCTTGATCTTAAATAACATGGTAACCTGACACGTACCTTCAGTATGGAACCATACTTCCTGAAAAATATTAAAATGTTTCACAATACAGCAGAATATTATCTCTTAGTGATTTTTTTTCTATAGTAATTGTACAATAAAAAGTTGTTTTATGAATAACCTTATTGTCTTCATCATATCTTTATTTTCCCAAAATATTTGTAAAATAGGGGTCGTCTTATAATCAGAGTCGTCCTATATTTGGGCCAACAGGGTAAATTGGTAAAATTGGTATTTAGTTTTTGTTTAGACAAAAATAAATATGCCTTAGTTTGTGCCTGGTTTAAATACCTCAGGAATAATAAAAACACTTTCTCTGATGCAGTATTGATTTGGAAAGAGTGTAAGAAAAGTTTAATTACCTTTGTATAATGTCTTAGATTAAGCTTAAAGTAGAGTTGACTTGTACTAAAGGAAAAAGAATCATGATACTGTACTGATTGACTGAAAAGAGGGCAGTAGGACTATTGTAATAAAAAATATAGAAAAGAAAAAAACAAAAACAGGATTTGACACCCTCTATTCCAGCCAGTATGATTCAGCGCTCCACCTGCAACATCTTACTTTGACTATTTTTATTTAGTTGCAGACCTCAGACAGATGCAACTCTGCCTTCAGGCTTTGTGTTCATTTTTTTAGTCATGAGCTGAAACTTTCTTTGGTAAAATGTTCTAACTCAGTAGGACGTGATGACATGTCTTCGTGTCTTTCTTAGGCCACGCCTCCTGTCCATTTTACTCCAACCTTTCAGTGTTTGTCTTTAACCTCTTGCTACAGTTTGACATTAAGGTTGACACTCATGTACACTTTTGTTAATCTTTTTTATGCTGCCGTTGCTTCATTCATTTTCACTATTGTTTTTTTTTTTTTTTTTTTGCCAGATTCTCGTAACTATCACTCCAACATTTTTTTTAATTTATTTAAATTTGCATGGGAGAACTGGGTTCGCCTGAACAGAGTAGGCATTTGCCGATTATGCTAGTAAAAGTGTCATATTATGCTAGTGGCAGTGCTCGTTTTTTGCCCAAATTATGCTCAAATTATGCTCACTTTTCAAAATTACTTTTTTAAAAGTAGCACAAACTTCACAACTCACAAGACAAGTTTGAAAATGTATTTTATTAACCCTGGCCTGACGTTCTGGGCCCGGTTGTTCAAAACCTGGGTAACTTTATCCGGTGGTTAGGCCTATACGGCGGATAAATCTGCTATCCAGCGGATAGTTATCCAGCTAACAAAAATAGGTTGCACAAAGCCTGGATAGTGTGGTGGATAACTATCCGCGGATAGCTAGCTAACCATCGCGTGTAGCAGAGCGTGACACAGTTTGCGCAAGGTTTTGCACTCAAATGGCCTCCAGTTACCATGGTGAAGTATGCAAATTTAGAGTAAACAACGAAATGTGCGCGCGCTAGCAGCCCAAATAAAAACAAATACAGTTAACTAAACCATGCAGTTTCTGACAAAGCCCTGGATAGCAAATTTAACATTGAATAATAATAACCAACTGTTAATAGTAATCTATCGTTTTTAGTAGCTGAGATCTTTGTTTTCTTGAATTATTCTAAAATTGTGCTATTAAGACAAGAAAATATACGGATTATGCTAGCAGTGCTACTTTTGGAAAAAGGGTAAAAATTATGCTCAATTCCTCAGATTATGCCAAAAATTATGCTAGCACAATCGGCAAGAGCCTAGAACAGAGCCCTGATCCGAACCTCATTAAGCATCTTTAGGATGAACTGGAATCATCACAGCCGTCTCATTCAACCCTCCAATATCTTAGCCCAGAGTATTATCTGTAACACAGAGATGATCTGTTGTACAAACTTATGGGCTAGAAGGTTTTCCTGTAATGGTCGCTACATTAACAGAGCTGAGGTGGACAGTCGAGGGCAGTCAGGGTTATCCATGACAGATATTAGTTTGTTCATCGTCCTCCTCCTGCAGCTAAACACATGATGTTCTTTTTTTTTTTTTTAAATGCTGTATTAGTTTTATGCTAGATGTAACAGGACATGGACCTTCCTAATAGTTCCACTTTTGTCTGTCTACAGAATATTTTCCCGAAGTCTTGGGGATCATTTAGATGTATGTTGGCAAATGTGAGAAGGACCCTTGTATTTTTGTTCGTGGTTCTTTCGTGACCTTCGTGATTTTTTTTTAGATCATGTGCTGCGTTTTGAGATCTTTTAGTTTCTTCGTTATGTCGGACAGGTTCTATTTAAGTGATTTCTTGATTCTACTGGGTATGGCAAATGAAATTTAACATGGTTTTCTTTAAAAAAAAAAAAAAAAAAAAAAGGCGGTTAATCACAGTTCGTGATTTAACAAGGGGGGCTAAAACTTTTTCACAGAGGGCCAATTTGGTCTGAATAGTTTTTCTCCCTTAATGAATTAAATCATAATTTAAAACTGCTTTTTGTATTTACTGATGTTATTTATGATCTGTAACATGTAAGTCTGACAAATCAGCAAAAATTGAAAAAATTTCTATATAGACAAATGCATTGGAAATAACGGAACGATGGATGGATGGATGGAAGGATGGATGGGTGGATGACATGCTTTGATCAAAAGACATCATGGAAAAAAACCTTTATTATATATATTATATTAAAGGAGCCGTATGTAAGAGATCTAATAAAACGAATCATAAAATGACCCCGATATGTCAACAGACATTTAAAAATCATGTTCATTTCAAATACTTATGTCACTGACAACAGCACTCAAGCCAGGATATTCCCGTTTAAAAAGAGGAGTTGCAGCCCTCAACTGATGTTGATGTTGTCATTCTTTGTTTTGGCCTGAAGCTCCACCCTCCACCTATCTCCCAATCACGAAGTCAGTGGTGTTTCTGCATCCGGGTTGCCAGCTCGGCTCTAATTATCGCAGCAGCCGCTACGAACGTGTTGGATGAAAAAATGTCTAGCTTTCCAAAACCTAAAAGACCTCGAGTTACGTCGTGACAAGGTCCGAAATAAAACAAGGATTTGTATAGGAGATGCTTTTGATAGATGGAGACGGCTGAAAGCGGAGAAGAATTTGAAGACAGACGCCAACGTTGCTGATTTTCTCCTGGACAGGTAAGATTCATAGCTAAATGTTTGGCTAACGCTAATTTACTTGGACAAGGTAACAGTGGTACCTCTACTTACGAACGCCTCTACATACGAAACTTTCAGGTTACGAAACGCCTCAACGGGAAAATATTTCCTCTAGTTACGAAAGATCAAAGAAAGAAAAGATCTTTCATAAAGCATTAAATATAATTAACAGAAAATAAACTTACTGTGTAGGACTCGTCGCTTGCCATGGCAGCCTACGTTCCTGCTGCATTCTGCAGCCGACCTGGCAACCTCTGGTCGGGGAGGAGGGGGAGGGTACACGCCGCTCAACAGTAATTTGAAAGTGACTGCAGTACCAGTTTTGGCCATAATCTTACAAACGGCTCCTTTAAGGTTATATTAATGGTTCCTATTAATGGTTCCTGGTGTAATTTGTATCAGTTTGGGTGAGTAATCTGTAACTCAGTTTGCTGATTTGTGGATCAACAGCCAAACTACTTCCTGTGAAATTGCCATCAGGAGATCCTTTCTAAGTTATCAAGCTTCTTCTTTTCTTTTTTTTTATTAATTGTCGTTGAGGACGACGTCATGGCGACTGCAGCCACTTCAGCTCATTAATTATTCCAGCTGTGGCGCTCTGTTCCAGTTTAACCTCCCAGTCCTGGCTTTCCGTTCCATTTAACTTGATCACTTCATTAAGAAAATGAAGCGTGGAACCCTAATGAGGGCTTCTTAACGAGGGAGATCAAATCGCCTTCATAAGCTCAGTGTTTAATCACAAACGGAGAGAGGGAGGAAAAGAAAAGAAAGAGTGCAGTATTGTATCAGGAAACACGTGACTGCCATGGTTTGGATTTTTTAAAACAACTTTAAGATAAACCTGCCAGTCAAAATATAATGAATTAAATATTCATTGTGTTAAATGAAACAGCTCTAATCTGCTAAACAACTTAATCACCATGTTAGTTGTACCTGTGATGGTGATGTAAACATCACTGGAATCCCCCCCACTACATTGATTTTCTTTTTTTTTTACATAATCAAAAATAAAAGCATGGAAACTGATTTTATGATCCTAGAATTTATTGAAGCAGGAAATGGCTTTTGTAGACCTTCAATCCTGTTAAAGGTCAGATGTATAATTATAATATAATTAAAAAAAATAAAAAAATCGCAGAAACATCACAGGATGTTGTGCGCGTTCTCTCACAGCGTAGAAATGTTGTGAGCCAGCCTGGCCCCTTTAAGAAGGTGGCCTTATGGGTAATGGTGTGGCCTTATGGTTAATGGTGTGGCCTTATGGGTAATGTAGTGTGTGTCGTGGGACGGCAGAATGAAAACGGGGTTAGATGAAAAGTGTAGTGAGCATCAACAGCAGCTCAGCGTGTATAGATTTACATTCTCTGTTAACCGACAGGAGCCCAACAATACAACCTGTGTGATGTTACAAGTTCCTGCAGTGATACAATAAAGTTCCCGTTCCATGCAAAGAAAACCAGACTTTTTCTTTTGTTGTTGTTAGCGTGTTAGCCGCTAATTACGAGCCAAAAATAGCCAGTGTTGCCAACTTAGCGACTTTGTCGCTATATCTAGTGACTTTCCAGACCCCCCCTAGCGACTAAATTTGTAAAAAGCGACTAGCGACAAATCTAGCTACTTTTTCTGGTGATTTTGAGACTCACGTGCGCTCAAACCGCTAGGTTTGAAGCCATCACTTGGCTGGTGTCTGCCTCGCGAGCCGCGCTTCTCTCTCTCTCTGCCAGGCTCAGTGCACAGCTAGCGCGCGGTCAGGTCTAGTTTCTGTGTGCGGACTGAGCGCGTGTCACCACGTACACAGGCGAGGCGACGCACGTGCACACAAACACCCCCCCCCCCCCGCGTGAGACAACTCGAGCTTTTTCCCTCCTCTCCACGTCCCTCAGTCTCAGTTCTTCAAGTCACTCTCAAGTTTAGTCACGTTTAACTTGGGCTACTACTGTATACTGTATGCTAGCTCTGCTAGTTGTTTTAGTTGTTTGAATTAGCATATTGCTAGCCTACTAACGTTAGCCCCCCCCCCCCGTCGCATCTAGCGGGACAGCCTATAGCTACTTTCCTCATTGGATAGTTGGCAACACTGAAAATAGCACAATAGCAGCGGTTTGTTTACTACGGTTCAGAGACCAGAGGCTGTGAAGGTAACAGAAAGACCACAGTTGAGTCATTGTCTTGTTTTACTGCAGTGTCTCGCTACTTTTTGGGGTTTTTAAGCATATTTTAAACACATTATTGAGGCTCGGGGGGCTCCGGCTCCAGATCACGGATTTTGATTGTCATGGGGGGGGGCGCCGGTCCCCATTAACCGTGAAAAATAAGGGATCACTGTATGTCATTGCATCCACATTGGCTGTGGTTACATGATGTTTTTTAATTCGGAATTAATAATTCCGAATTAAATAATTCCGAATTAAACTATTTTCCTTCGAGTTTACATGGAAATAGTAATTCCGAATTAAGGTTTACATGGAAAACACGTTTGTTCGGCTTTATCAAACTCCGCTTCAGGTCTGGGGGTTGGGAAGGGTTCTGATTGGATGGGGGGGGGGGGGGGGGGGGGGGGGGGGGGGGGGTGGGGCGTCTTTACATCTACCGGAAGAAAACAAACTTAGCTAACTCGGTTAGCAACAACATTTCACTTATTTTTGACCTGGGTGGCGTCTCTATCTGTGAAACCTCCTTCATTTAACCTGGCCGCTTTGAAAAGCTCACAATTTTTATGTTTCCTGCCATCTGTTCTTTTAATTATTTCCAGTTCCTCCAAGCTATTTATTAAATAAATCGTTTCTGCACATTTACTGCGTGCTGCCATTTTGAAAACAAGCCCAGCGCGGAATATAAGCGTCATCGCGACAGACGGGCAAGAGAACTAGCATGCGCAGAAAGACGGGAATTAATTTAAAGAGGAATGAGTGTAAACATGACCGCAGAATTATTTAATTCGGAATTAAAATCAGAATAAACCAGACACTTACTTCGGAATTAAGTTTAATTTGGAATTGACATTTTCATATGGAATTAAGTGTTTACATGGTAACTTTTATTCAGCTTTAACTTTAATTCTGAATTAAAGAGGAATTAAACTTCCCATGTAAACGCACCCATTGTTAGATGTCCAGAGAACCACGGCCAAAATAGTCGTTACCTAAGTGATGCTGTCCGTACGAAGTCGGTTTGGACTCTAATCCTGAGGTTTATGAATCACTGGAGCTATTTGAGTTTGACTCCAGCTTTATGGGTCTATTTTTCTTCCATTTGCAGCAACTGTGTCAGTGTTTCATGATCCCATCAGGTTGGATGTGTGGCCAAAAGGAGCTAAATAAATCAATTTTTCATAAATCAGGCGACTGCGCTTTAGTACACTGGCAAGCAAACATCTATCTGCATTATTACTCCGGCTATTTAGAGGATTCAGTTTGTTCCATTAGATTCAAAAGAATAATGAACTTATTGAAGTGAAACTTTGTGTGCGTGTTCAGCATAATCCATCTTGCTTTCTTTCTTTCTTTCTTTCTTTTTTTCTTTTTAACTCCCCGTTTCTTTCCAGCCAGTTGGTTTGATAAACAGCTTCTTATAAAAATTCTAAAGAGAGGGAGGGGAAGAGCGAAGAGTGTATCCACACACACACACACACACACACACACACACACACACACGGACAGAGCTTAATGTGAAAGAGTTCTCATCTTTTAAACTGTAATAAGTTTGAAGGCTCATATTTCATTAAGTGCTTATTATGAGCCTCTGTTGTCGGCGCTGCAACCTGCTATAATCTGTAAGCCATTACAGGTGCCTAAAAATAACCAAGTTAACACGCACAGCTGCCGAGCCAACCGGCAAAATTTTAATAAACGTCATGTAACTGCCGCAGCAATCAAATTTAATGGGCTCGAACCAACAGCAACGCCGCTTCGCCCCTCAGCGTAGTTTGCATAAAGAAAATGACAGCAGACCCAATAACAGAAGAATATTTGTTTCTTTTTTACATATTTAATTCATAAGGTGTTGTTTTGTTTATAGTACTTTGCATTTTGCTCAATATTCCTGAACGCTCTGCCGGGAGGCATCTGTGTGGGAGACAAACAATTAGAAATGCAGGAGGCAGAGACGGAGGGCAGGAAAAGTACAAGGGCAGAGCTGCAGAAACAAGAACTGCTCCCGACTCCGTTCAAAAGGTCTTTTTTTCCTTTTTCATGCAACATAAAACATGTCTCTAAACTCCAGACAGGACCTTATGGTCTGAAATGAACAAACTGGTCTTTTCAGAACATTTTCCTGTTGTAATGAAACAAAGAGCAGCGTGAAATATTTAACTGGTGTAAAAACCAGACTTTGTTGAAGGAAGTTGTTCCTATTAGGACTCTACACACTCTAATGTGGATCATTCTAGACTCCAGCTGTGTGATTCTAAATGCTTCAGCATAACAATATGATGTTCATTCATTTATTCATTCATTCAGTCATTCACTCACTCACTCACCTCAAGATAGGAGCTCATGCTTTTAGTACATATGTTAAGAAAATATAACCGCTGTTTTGCAAGTGCTGGACAGATCATATATACTACTTTCAACAAAAGTGGGATTTTCATTTTTTTAATACTAAAGTCATGTGAAAAAGAACTCACATCTCCTTTCGGATCAAAGTTTTCATACATCAGGATGTAAAGGCAGTCGGGCAATAACAAGCACATCAACAGTTTACAACTAACTCACATATTGTTTTCAGTGTCAGTGATTGTGGGTAATTGTTCCTGTAAATCTGTCTCCCTGACCGTGGTACCAGTTCTGGTGGGTTTGACTCGCTGCCAACAATGTCAGGTTCATCTCCAGGAGGATATGTATTAAGATTTTTTAGTTTAGTCTTTTCCTGCGCTCTTCTTTCCTTTTCTTTGTGTTTTTTTGCTTCTTTTTCCTTCTTTCTTTTTGCTCTTTCATTAATGCTTGTATGAACTGTCACTCATGATTAGATTAATCCGTGATCCACCTTCCCTGCACCACATAGACTCTGTTGACTAGTGACTGATGATGACGCTGATGGACGGCTGTTGATGATGATTTTACCCAGAATACATTTGGAGATCTTACCGGTGATCCTCTTGTAAATTTGTAAAGTTAACTGTGAGAGTGAACATGAAGCAGCCATGCAGCACCACATTTAATTACCTGTGTAGAAACCTACATGACCAAAGTCAGTCTTAAATTCTTTTGACCAACTATGATTCATCCTGGCTAGAAAACCTATATATAACCTCGTATACTTTTTGCAGAAGTTACATCCAGTAGTGCACAAAGTGCGACTGCTGCCTGAGGAGAGGTCTGTTTCTTTGTCTTTCACCGGGCCCTCCTGGGTCCTCCTGGGCCCTCCTGGGCAGTACTGCTCACGGACCCTGAGGTCACTGGCCTTTTAACCATTCCACCAGTTAGATTAAAAACACGGAGAAGCAGCTTTTAATTATTCTGGTCCCAGACTGCTGCAGAGCCTCAGGGACTGTTGATGATTTTAAACCCACCTATTTAGTCTGGCTTTTAACTGATTAATCTCCTACTATTTTAGCTTCTTCTACTTTATTCTGGTTTTTTGTTCCATTTATTGACTCACCTTTTTAATTTGGCTTTTACGTGATTTCTTTTACGCTTTTATTTCTTTTATTTTACTGTTCTTAATCTGTAATGATTTTGATGATTTCATTTATTTTTGAGTCTTTGTGCAATTTATTACCATTGAATCTTTAAATTCTATTTTTTTAACCTCTAACTTTTTTTCATTTTTACATTTTATACATTTTATCGTTACTGTATCTATTGTTTGGCTAAAAGTTATAGCTACAGTTAGTCTAAACTATAGTGTGTAGGGGCTAATAGTTAGCTATAGTCTAACTATAGTGTGTAGGGGCTAATAGTTATAGCTACAGTTAGCCTAAACTATAGTCTGTAGGGGCTAATAGTTATAGCTACAGTTAGTCTAAACTATAGTGTGTAGGCTATAGTGTGTGCTAATAGTTATAGCTACAGTTAGTCTAAACTATAGTGTGTAGGGGCTAATAGTTATAGCTACAGTTAGTCCTAAACTATAGTGTGTAGGGGCTAATAGTTATAGCTACAGTTAGTCTAAACTATAGTGTGTAGGGGCTAATAGTTATAGCTACAGTTAGTCTAAACTATAGTGTGTAGGGCTAATAGTTATAGCTACAGTTAGTCTAAACTATAGTGTGTAGGGCTAATAGTTATAGCTACAGTTAGTCTAAACTATAGTGTGTAGGGGCTAATAGTTATAGCTACAGTTAGTCTAAACTATAGTGTGTAGGGGCTAATAGTTATAGCTACAGTTAGTCTAAACTATAGTGTGTAGATGGCTAATAGTTATAGCTACAGTTAGTCTAAACTATAGTGTGTAGGGCTAATAGTTATAGCTACAGTTAGTCTAAACTATAGTGTAGGGGCTAATAGTTATAGCTACAGTTAGTCTAAACTATAGTGTGTAGGGCTAATAGTTATAGCTACAGTTAGTCTAAACTATAGTGTGTAGGGGCTAATAGTTATAGCTACAGTTAGTCTAAAAACTATAGTGTGTAGGGGCTAATAGTTATAGCTACAGTTAGTCTAAACTATAGTGTGTAGGGGCTAATAGTTATAGCTACAGTTAGTCTAAACTATAGTGTGTAGGGGCTAATAGTTATAGCTACAGTTAGTCTAAAACTATAGTGTGTAGGGGCTAATAGTTTATAGCTACAGTTAGTCTAAACTATAGTGTGTAGGGGCTAATAGTTATAGCTACAGTTAGTCTAAACTATAGTGTGTAGGGGCTAATAGTTATAGCTACAGTTAGTCTAAACTATAGTGTGTAGGGGCTAATAGTTATAGCTACAGTTAGTCTAAACTATAGTGTGTAGGGGCTAATAGTTATAGCTACAGTTAGTCTAAACTATAGTGTGTAGGGCTAATAGTTATAGCTACAGTTAGTCTAAACTATAGTGTGTAGGGGCTAATAGTTATAGCTACAGTTAGTCTAAACTATAGTGTGTAGGGGCTAATAGTTATAGCTACAGTTAGTCTAAACTATAGTGTGTAGGGGCTAATAGTTATAGCTACAGTTAGTCTAAACTATAGTGTGTAGGGGCTAATAGTTATAGCTACAGTTAGTCTAAACTATAGTGTGTAGGGGCTAATAGTTATAGCTACAGTTAGTCTAAACTATAGTGTGTAGATGGCTAATAGTTATAGCTACAGTTAGTCTAAACTATAGTGTGTAGGGGCTAATAGTTATAGCTACAGTTAGTCTAAACTATAGTGTGTAGATGGCTAATAGTTATAGCTACAGTTAGTCTAAACTATAGTGTGTAGGGGCTAATAGTTATAGCTACAGTTATTCTAAACTATAGTGTGTAGGGGCTAATAGTTATAGCTACAGTTAGTCTAAACTATAGTGTGTAGATGCTAATAGTTATAGCTACAGTTAGTCTAAACTATAGTGTGTAGGGGCTAATAGTTATAGCTACAGTTAGTCTAAGCTATAGTGTGTAGGGCTAATAGTTATAGCTACAGTTAGTCTAAACTATAGTGTGTAGGGGCTAATAGTTATAGCTACAGTTAGTCTAAACTATAGTGTGTAGGGGCTAATAGTTATAGCTACAGTTAGTCTAAACTATAGTGTGTAGGGGCTAATAGTTATAGCTACAGTTAGTCTAAACTATAGTGTGTAGGGGCTAATAGTTATAGCTACAGTTAGTCTAAACTATAGTGTGTAGGGGCTAATAGTTATAGCTACAGTTAGTCTAAACTATAGTGTGTAGGGGCTAATAGTTATAGCTACAGTTAGTCTAAACTATAGTGTGTAGGGGCTAATAGTTATAGCTACAGTTAGTCTAAACTATAGTGTGTAGGGGCTAATAGTTATAGCTACAGTTAGTCTAAACTATAGTGTGTAGGGGCTAATAGTTATAGCTACAGTTAGTCTAAACTATAGTGTGTAGGGACTAATAGTTATAGCTACAGTTAGTCTAAACTATAGTGTGTAGATGCTAATAGTTATAGCTACAGTTAGTCTAAACTATAGTGTGTAGGGACTAATAGTTATAGCTACAGTTAGCCTAAACTATAGTGTGTAGGGGCTAATAGTTATAGCTACAGTTAGCCTAAACTATAGTGTGTAGGGACTAATAGTTATAGCTACAGTTAGTCTAAACTATAGTGTGTAGATGCTAATAGTTATAGCTACAGTTAGTCTAAACTATAGTGTGTAGGGGCTAATAGTGATAGCTACAGTTAGTCTAAACTATAGTGTGTAGGGGCTAATAGTTATAGCTACAGTTAGTCTAAACTATAGTGTGTAGATGCTAATAGTTATAGCTACAGTTAGTCTAAACTATAGTGTGTAGGGGCTAATAGTTATAGCTACAGTTAGTCTAAACTATAGTGTGTAGGGGCTAATAGTTATAGCTACAGTTAGTCTAAACTATAGTGTGTAGATGCTAATAGTTATAGCTACAGTTAGTCTAAACTATAGTGTGTAGGGACTAATAGTTATAGCTACAGTTAGCCTAAACTATAGTGCGTAGGGACTAATAGTTATAGCTACAGTTAGTCTAAACTATAGTGTGTAGATGCTAATAGTTATAGCTACAGTTAGTCTAAACTATAGTGTGTAGGGGCTAATAGTGATAGCTACAGTTAGTCTAAAATATAGTGTGTAGGGGCTAATAGTGATAGCTACAGTTAGTGTAAACTATAGTGTGTAGATGCTAATAGTTATAGCTACAGTTAGTCTAAACTATAGTGTGTAGGGGCTAATAGTTATAGCTACAGTTAGTCTAAACTTTAGTGTGTAGGGGCTAATAGTTATAGCTACAGTTAGTCTAAACTATAGTGTGTAGATGCTAATAGTTATAGCTACAGTTAGTCTAAACTATAGTGTGTAGGGACTAATAGTTATAGCTACAGTTAGCCTAAACTATAGTGCGTAGGGACTAATAGTTATAGCTACAGTTAGTCTAAACTATAGTGTGTAGATGCTAATAGTTATAGCTACAGTTAGTCTAAACTATAGTGTGTAGGGGCTAATAGTGATAGCTACAGTTAGTCTAAAATATAGTGTGTAGGGGCTAATAGTTATAGCTACAGTTAGCCTAAACTATAGTGCGTAGGGACTAATAGTTATAGCTACAGTTAGTCTAAACTATAGTGTGTAGATGCTAATAGTTATAGCTACAGTTAGTCTAAAATATAGGGTGTAGGGGCTAATAGTTATAGCTACAGTTAGTCTTTACTATAGTGTGTAGGGGCTAATAGTTAAAGCTGCAGTTAGTCTAAACTATAGTGTGTAGGGGCTAATATTTATAGCTACAGTTAGCCTAAACTATAGTGTGTAGGGGCTAATAGTTATAGCTACAGTTGTAGTAGCTCAGACTAGAGTAGCTCATCTTAATCACAGCTTCATCATAGCTATGCTGCTATAGGCCTACGCTGCAGGGGGACACCAACATGATCTGCTGAGTGGCGTCTCTGCTGCTCTTCTCTCTTTCCTTCCCTTTCCTCCTCCCTTCCTCCTCCTCCAGCTCATTCATAATTACCACAATTACAGACCTCAACTCTGACAATGTTCAAATCCAGACTGGAAACAGTTCTGTTTAGATGTGCATATGACAACTGAAAGGATTTTATGTGCTCTCTTCATTTTTAATTAATTTTTAATTAAATTAATTAGTAATTATTTTCATATCTTTATGTTTTATGGAATGATTCTCTTTGCCTTCTTGTGATTTTATGTATCTGTGAAGCACTTTAAACAGCCTCGTGTATGAACTGCGCTCTACAAATAAACTCACCTTTGTTCATCTCACAGCGTATTTACTTCATTTGAAGGCCGGGTGATTTTCAATTACAGCACGTCCTGCTACATAAAACCTCGAAAAAAAGAAGGTATATTTTCTTTTCCAGACTGTACAAGAAAAATGCATCTACGTAACATCTCTCTGGGAATAAGACATGAGTGACGCTTTTTATGTCTCCGTGTGGCCTGTTCTACTCATGAAGCAAAGTTTCATTAAAAAAGCGCCGTATTGGAGTTTCTACGTGGCCGTATGTTTGTAGTCGTCACAGGCTGCACCTTTAAAGTAATCAGCAGCCACTTGTGAAAGTCAAACCGCTTGGAATTTTATTCTCGGGGGGAATCTAAGTGTTAAACAGCTACCCAGGTCGAGATGATTGCATTCAACCTCCTCAGCACAACCCCGTGCGCACATGAAGAGGCTATTACTCTTCCTCCCTTGACACTCCCTGACAGAACGTCGCCCCCACTTCTTCCCCGGCACAAAGCGATCCACGCAGCACCTTAAAATGCATCTTCAAAGCTAATGCACTTCACACATTGATTTTAGCTCCCGACAGCCCTGCAGTGGAGGGAAACAGGAGGAAGGAGCTGCAGAAGAAGAGATGACTCTGAAGATAAATCAAGAGACGTGAAGGGTGTTGAGGTGACGGGTTAAGTCCTACAAAACACCGATGGCACTCCAGAGTGAAGTGGGTGTGGAGGGGAGGGGGGGGGGGGGTCAATGTTTACGACGAGAATGAGACAGGAGCAAAAAATGGAAAAAGTTAGAGAGAAGCAGCACACGAGAGCAAGATCATCACCCTGGTGGCTTCTGTCCAACACTTTAAAGGTACTCAACGTTCACCTGAAGATGTCAAGCGGAAAATACCCGGCGATAATAACGTACTATCGAGGGCTGAGAGCGGATCCATCACCGGCTTTGATGTGAGGAGGCGCAGAGTCACGCCGGGTCTTCAACAACATTTCTGTGCTTTTTTCTCAAAACCGGTGCAGTCGAGAAGCTCGGCGCAGTAAAGCTCATGAAATATCAAGCATAACTTCAGCCTGAAACCTCAGAGAAACGTCTGAAAATAAAAGGAGAGAAATTGGCAGCAGATTTCTAGCTGAATATTGATGTTGCTCGGCTGTAGGTCAATATAAGAGTTAACTTATGCCTCTTTCTTTTAACTCAGACATTCCCAAACTACAGAACACCAAGGCCTAATTTGAAATGTGAAAAATCTCCGCGGCCCAGCGAAACCTTTAATCACAACTGTGATCAACATACAGGACTAGGAACCATGATCTGATATTAATATGAGGGGTCAACAAATAAGGTGACACTTGTCATATTAAGTTAAGATGGCAGCAGAATAACACTTAATTGGATTGTTTTATTACTTCTTAATGTTTTTTTAATCATGTCATAAATATTTTACAGTAATTAAAGACATATTTATAAAAGATGAAGGATTTAAAACACATTTGTTTAATTTTAATGACCTCTCACGGCCCACCTGCAATACCACGACGGCCCACACTTCGGGAATCGCTGTTTTAACTTATGCCTCTTTCTTCACGCCTCCAGCATAATTACACGGCCTTCGTTAGCGGTATGGAGTAGAGGCGTCTTTTAAAACAACTGAGCAGAGCCTAAAGAGGTAGTTCTAGTTTTTAATGCTGAATCGGAAGGCTAGCAACACACAGTTACAGTACACATTCAGTGCGTTTACATGGGAAGTTTAACTCCTCTTTAATTCAGAATTAAAGTTAAAGCCGAATAAAAGTTACCATGTAAACACTTAATTCCATATGAAAATGTCAATTCCAAATTAAACTTAATTCCGAAGTAAGTGGCTGGTTTATTCCCATTTTAATTCCGAATTAAATAATTCCGCGGTCATGTATACACTCATTCCTCTTTAAATTAATTCCCGTCTTTCTGCGCATGCTAGTTCTCTTGCCCGTCTGTCGCCATGACGCTTATATTCCGCGCTGGGCTTGTTTTCAAAACAAAGTTTCAAGATGGCGGCACGCAGTAAACGGTGTTCAAGAGCAGAGACGATTTATTTAATAAATAGCTTGGAGGAACTGGAAATAACTAAAAGAACAGATGGCAGGAAACATAAAAATTGTGAGCTTTTCAAAGCGGCCAGGTTAAATGAAGGAGGTTTCACAGATAGAGACGCCACCCAGGTCAAAAATAAGTGGAATGTTGTTGCTAACCGAGTTGTTGCTAAGTTTGTTTTCTTCCGGTAGACGTAAAGACGTCCGCCCCCCCCCCATCCAATCAGAACCCTTCCCAACCCCCAGACCTTAAGCGGAGTTGGATAAAGCCGAACAAACGCGTTTTCCATGTAAACCTTAAATCGGAATTACTATTTCCATGTAAACTCGAAGGAAAATAGTTTAATTCGGAATTATTTAATTCCTAATTATTAATTCCGAATTAAAAAAACATCATGTAACCGCAGCCATTATCTATCAAAAAACAAGCATCTGCTAGATTAATGGTTTATTGAGTAGCACGTCGCCACCGCGAGAGCGTGACACGCATACGTTCCTGAGCTGCATCAGAGACTCTCTAAACTTTAAAGCTTTAAGCTCAGGAAACAAAAATATAATCCTACTTTCAATAGTTTTCAGGGCATCTGTGGCCAGACGTGTTACACACACACACACACACACACACACAGACGTACGCCATAATTAAACATATTGACCTGATGGAGGCAGCCGTCTGAAAAATAAATTGCACCCGTTGTTATTTACAGTAAAAAATCATGTGTTGTTTGACGAGTTTATGGTAGAAAAATAACACCTGGTATATTACAGCGTCACAATTTCACAGAAACTGAGCCAAAATCCAGAAGCAGGTTGTGCAAGTTGTTCCTCAGGAAACAAAGACGTAAAGGTAACTCCAGGTGCTGCTCATCAAATACACCCCCCACCCCCCCCATGTCTTTACCTTGCTCATTAGTGTTTTAGTCAGGTCTTCTCCCAGCTGGAGGACCGCCGTCACACACTTTCCCCATAACTGAAGGACGACAGTTTGAGATTATGATTAGGGATGTCCGATATTGGCTTTTTTGCCGATATCCGATATGCCGATATTGTCCAACTCTCAATTTCCGATACCGATATCTACCGATGCCGATATATGTGGACTATTTTTCCTCAAAACTAATTTTAGGTAACATCACATATCTCCTGTCGTGGAGTTAACACATTGTCTGTGCAAAAAAAAAAAAAAAAAAAAACTGCTACCGATATTTACCGATATTACATTTTTATGCCAATATCGGGCTGATAATATCGGTGGGCCGATATTATCGGACATCCCTGATTATGATTATTATCATTAACTACATTCTTTACCGTCACACAATGGTGGCAGAAGGAAATGTCACGTCCTTCTGCAGAACTATGTGATGAGTAAATCCTATAACACTGAACTGTGAAGAACACGTCTCCACCCTGAGACAGTTCTGGACAACCTGCACATTCATTTATCTCCATCAGACAAGGACGTCTGTTTGACTGTTAAACTGTAAAAGAGCTGCATCTCTGACTCCACAGCCATCTGTTGGCACTTAAAACAATGACAGTACATTTAGAAATAGAAATAAGTATTATTTAGTTTAGGTCTGCAAAGTTGCCCCTGAACGACCTTCCAGAGCTTTTAGTCCTGAAAACAGATGAGATGAAAGTAGAAACGTCAGTTCCAAACACATATTACACTCACATGCCAAAGGTGGGACGAGAAAAGCGGAGCAGGTCAAGTTTTAATCTCCTCTGGTTGTGATGGACGACTATAAAGCAAACAACACTGGAAAATAAATCCAACGGCATAACAGCATCTACAGCCTGAGAGCTCGAACATCAGCCACCGACTGGACCTTAAACTTCTCCTCATCTGCCATCTCCTTTACAAACTAATAAAAAAAAAAAAAAACTTTCGTTAAGTAACAGTGGACAGTTAGTGTGAAATACATCAGGACAAAATAGAAATCAGTTTGTAATTCATCTATCACAGGGGTGATCAATAAACCCTGCGATTCTCTATCATTTCACGACAGTGTGATCGAAACCTCCTGATGGGAACCTGAACATGGGAACACTGGGAACACTGGTTTATATGAGACACATTAATTATTATTTCCTAAAACACTGACAGTCTACCGGTTGAAAATTATCAATAATCAATAGCCATACTCTATAACCTATAACTGTCTGTCTGTGAAGACGTTGTTCTTGATGTCAGAAGAATTCTAAGAAAGAAATGCAACAATATAAGCTACGCCAAGCAAGTTAATGAAAAAAAGTCATGAAAGTGCAGTTTTTTTTCTCTATCCAGTTATTTATTTGCACTTTTTCCTTTAATTTTTTTTCCAGTAAGAAAGGACTTAAATTCATACGTCTTTGTTTTCTAAATGTTTCAAATATTTGAGAGTATATTCAATGTGTTTCAATATTCTGTCTTGTGAGTGATTTTTTTTTTTAAATGCATCACACTCTTGTGTACATACAGTAAAAGTAAACTTTAAGGAATATATTTCCAGTGTATAAATAGTAAACTACAAGTAATATGCCAAGAAAACTTAAAGTATACAATAATAAACTAAAAATAGGGAGTACAAGTACAATGGCAGTATATCAATAAGTGCACTTGTGGTATACTTTAAGCACATGAGAGGGATATACCAAGTACATTGATAGTATATAGATGAATGTACTTGTTGTAGACTGTTGCAAACTTAAAATAAACTTTCAAGTATACTTTTATAAACTTAAAATGTTCCAATTTAGTCCGAAAAAGTATCAAATCTGTATACTTTCCAGTACACTAAAAGTATATGGTGTGTAGTATACTTGCTATACTTGTACTTATACTCAAGTATACTTTTTAAAAATGTACTTGAGTACACTACTTTTTGCTAAGAGAATGAAAAGATAATCTCCGTGAGTCCCGGTGCTCCTGTTGTTCCTGGATTTCTCTCTTTTTAAACGCCGTCCCAGAAAACGCCTGTAATTCGCTCAGACTTCTCAATCCAGAAGCTTATTTTTAAAGAAAACAGGCTTCATCTGCCAACTTCTCACTGTCTCTGAATACCTGTCTGGTTTCCTGCACGTTGCCGCCAAAACCTCGCCACCTTCAGTGTGATTCAGAGGATGTCTGTGCAGCTGCAGCCATGAATTAGCTTCTTCTCTACCACTTTTGTTTGCTGCACTTCAGCTCTTCTGGCAGGAAAAGGGACAATCAAGTGTGACATTTTTAAACGTACCATAAAAATAATGACTTCTTCAACAATATGTTCAGCTTATAAAAAAATCTTTGTGACAGGTGGCTGCAGTCCAGCTCTATCATTTATATAAGTTTGCTACGTTAATTATCTGTTGAAACAGCTTGAAACTTGCCTCATTATCAAAGATTCATTTGGAGGCTGAGTGTTTTCACTCTGACCGACTGTAATAACTGTAACGCTGTTCAGCTAACGTAAATACTAGGGATGTTCCTGGCGACTAATTTCCCTGTCGACTAAATGAAAATTTTAATTAAGACTAGTCGACTAGTCTAAAAAAAAGATGCACTCCAGCCTGGAAGTTATCAGTTAGCGTCCCGGTACGGTGTATTCGGGCTCAACATATTCCATTAGCTTCCTGAAGGCTTTACCTTCCACAAAGTTAAGTGGAAGCATATCTAGCGAAGTCATTATCGTGATGAGCTGCGTTATCCTCTCAGACCGGACGGCAGTGGCGCCAGCAGAAAAAAAATCTGATGGTGGCTAGTGGGTGGTAGAGATGCGCGGATGAACCGCGCACCCGCGGGCGGAGCGGATAATCCGCATATCGGGCGGATGACTCGTCAAAAAATAATACTTTAATTAAATTCGGGCGGGTTGCGGTTGAAGCACTCAAATAATAATAAGAAAAAATATTTTACTTATTATTAAAAAGGATGGCGGGTCAGTTCGGTTTTGAAAATTGGTGAAAAAACGTTCCTGCAAATGGATAGCGGGCGGATAGAGATTTTAAGAAGCGGTTGCGGGTTAAAATATACGTCATCCGCGCATCTCTAGTGGGTGGCAAGGCAAATTCTTAGGGTGGCATACCCAACCAAAAAATAAAAAATAAAATAAAATAAAATAAAATAAAGTAAAATAAAATAAATAATATAATATATATATATATATATATATATATATATATATAATTTTTTTTTTTTTTTTTTTTTTTTTTTTTTAACAGTATTTTATTATCACTTTACTTATATTAACTTGTATATTTATGTTATTCAACTATTCATGACAATAAAATGGCCAACACACAACGAATTCTGAAAAGGACTTTTGTGGGTATGTATGTTATACAGAGTTTGCAGTGTTTGTGTAGTATATTTATTTGACTGGGAATACATGGATATACTTTATACATGTGCATACTGAATGAGTGAGACTTTTGCTTACTCTATGAAGTTAGCACGCTAAGCGGAAAAGTTAGCATAGCTAACTAACCACTTTGCTGAATTGCTTTCAATCTACAGAGGTTAGAGGATAAAAATGAAAACACGATATATCACTTTTTTTTTTTGGCAAGAGTGGAAGTACTAGTGAGAAGAAAAGTGAGAATGTTGAGAAGCAGAACCCCGATGTAGAAGAAGTACCGGTATGCAGTGAGGATGAGTCCAGGGTGAGAACAGTGACAGAAGGTGCAGACAATGAATCAAGAATTCCTGGGCCTGGAATTAGGGTTCATCCAAGGAACCCCTTCAAGGAAGAAACATCCAACCCATTTTTTGTAACATTTCATAATGGCTAATTTAACACTAGTAGTAGAAATTAATGGATTTCTACTACTCACTGCAAAAATTCACTGCATACCGGTACTTCTTCTACATCGGGGTTCTGCCTCATGCTTTTGAGTTCTCTCAGGGGAGGCTCACTATCCCACACTTTGAAAACCCCTGGTTTAGACGACTAATCGCGCGCATCCCTAGTCTCTGTATACCTGTCTGGTTTCCTGCATGTTGCCTCATCACCTGTGAAACTGTATATAAACCCGCTGTTTACCTGGTTCACAACCATTTCAGCCCAGCTGCTGCTCGTCATCCTCAGCGTGATTCAGAGGAAGTCTGTGCAGCTGCAGCCATGAATTAGCTTCTTCTTTACCGCTGTGTTTGCTGCACTTCAGCTCTGCTGGCAGGAAAAGGGACATTTTAAAACATACCATTAAAATAATGACTTCTTCAACAATATGTTCAGCTTATAAAAACAATCTTTGTGACAGGTGGTTGCAGTCCAGCTCTATCATTTATATAAGTTTGCTACATTAATTATCTGCGTTGAAACAGCTTGAAACTTGCCTCATCATCAAAGATCCATTTGGAGGCTGAGTGTTTTCACTCTGACCGACTGTAATAACTGTAACGCTGTTGAGCTAACGTAAATACGTCTACACACATTTTAAACATTTTCTACCGCATGAGCCTCAGATGTTGCACCGTTACAGGTGTTAGGATTTTAGAATTAACTCAGAATAGTTAAAAACTTTGTGACGGGGAGGGATGCTGTTTCCATTTGTGACCGAGTTTCTCAGCTCAGGTTTACGACTTAATTACTGTAACATCCTCCCGACCCCCACCAACAGTTTGCAGCCCCCGGAAAAACAGTTTGTTTATTAACTCGGACTGTGTGACTGGTGACCATCTGGACAAAGAGCCATGAAACCCAGGAGAACAGGACCCGCCTCCTCTGGATCCTTAAAAGAGGGACAGAATCTGATTCCGGGGTGCATCTCCTCACGGTGTCAAGAGGTGTATCATCGGCCGATTAAAATATTCTGCATGGCATAATAATTCGTTGTATTCATGATTGTATTAAACTCTTTGTTGGTCTTGACATTAGGCACCAGATAAAAAGAACACAGAGAGATACTTTCACAGGTTTGAACACATCCTGACATTTTTACAGCTGCCCAGTTTAGCATGGATGAGCTGTAGAAACAAGCCGCCCCCCCCACCCCCCCACCCCCCCGCCCCCGTCTCTGAAGCTTCTGCACTTCAACTCCATCTCCATGCAAACACTGAAAGGTTAGCGAGCGCGGAGCAGATGGTTAAAAGGTCTGTTTGAATAATCTTGCAGGTCAGGACCGCTGCAACACTCCAGGCAGAGTTAGTAGAGAAACCAGACCCGTTCCCCGTCTTTCTCTCCATCCTTTACCCTCATCTTGCCCTCCTCTTCCCCTTTAACATTCCTCCTGTATTTTTAGCGGTTCCTCCGCTCCCTCAGGCAGCACCTTCAGTCCATCACCACCTCTTCACAGGAAGGAGGAATCAATAGTGCTCACTCCTGAGTGATGGGGGAGGAATTGATTACTCAGCGCCATCGACGGGCCCTTTCTCCGTCTGCTCAGAAAGCCCGAGGGCGAGAGGTTCTGGAGACGTTTAAGTCGGGCCGACATTTATCTAATGTCGGACCACCTGAGAGGCGGCAATCAAATTTTACACACTTTTCTCCCACATTGTAATGTTCCACGGGACCACCAGAGACCCTTTTCCTCTCTGCTGAACGGAACAAATGATCACGGGAAAAGGAGCAGAAGTGCCATGCTAGGATTGTTTTGTTTAATCACGGATATTCTGAGAGTAAGAACCGGCACCAGGGACCGCGGACTTCTGTAAAACAGGAGGTTAATTCGGTCAATTCAAGGTAGATGAGAAATGAGTAACGCATCCGTGGATGGGACGGAGCTCAGGGAGTTCTCTACTATCACCGAATGCAACACGGTGATGTAGAGGAGCGTGCACGTGAAGAGTTGGGATTGGTTGCCGGGATAATGTGGGCCTTTATTCCCCAGAGCTTAATATTCTTCTGCTAAGACTCTCTCGCTCCAGTGATGCCGGAGCCTCCGGGGACGGGAGTCGGTGGAACTGCTCTTCTTTTTTCCCGCTGTTTTCATGAGCATGTCTAATAACTTGAGGTGCAGACGATGTTCTTATATGTAAATGATTAATTAAGAATTTGCATCCTATTATGGTAAAAGACTGGAGTAGAAACGACTTGGAGGGAAGCCATCATCCGTCACTCCTCTTCCTCCTCGTGGTCGTTCCCTGAGGTCAGGCCAACCTTTCAGCCCATCAGCGTTCGGCGTGCACGTACGGTCATCGCTGCAGATACCACACCGGTTGATTCACTATAATCCTTTACTCTGCGTGGGATGAAAGCTACTCTAAAGATACAAACATGGAATAATAAATTAGCCTTAAATCACGCTCTACCTACCACGTATCTCCCAGAATCCTTGTGGGGCCCGAATGTTTGTTACACAGTAATTCACAAAGTCCTCAGGCGGCAGAAGCACAAGCATCTGTTTTTACGCTCGCAGCTATCAGACTGATTCATGGGCAACAACCTGAGTCAGAAACAGCCCAACTTTTTAATTTCAACACGTATACTCAACTTATAAACTGGTTTAAAATTCAGTGATTATGAAAATAGAGCAGATAGAATACAGTTTGGTTAAAAACATAAATATGCTCTATTCTGTGTGGATGCAGAAGTATTTACTTTCATGCTTAGAGCCATCATCTAGCAAAAACCATCTAGTGTGTATATGCAGTTTAATCTTATAGCAGACTTTTTTTTGTGGAAGTGTGAAGAGTGAATGTGTCCTTCAGTCCTCCCTGACAGTAAATTCTAACATCTTTTATTAACATCTTAAATCCTGATTTTGTCAGAGAGGACTAAAAAAACACCAGCAGTGAAACATTTAAAGACAAGACATTTAAAGAGACACGACAGTGAGGGTGTGGTGTGTAGTGATTTGTGTTGTGACAGAGAACAAACTTAAAAGATAATATGTAAGAAGCAGAAACTACTAACAAGAAAACTGGATGAACACGTTCTACCAAACAACAGGTCTGTGCGCACGTGTAAGATAAGATAAGATAAGATAAGATATTCCTTTAGTTGTCCCACAATGGGGAAATTTATATCGTTACAGCAGCAAGTGGAAATAGCAATGAAAAGGAAAATGGACAACAATAAAATAAGATAAAAACAATAATAAAAACAAACAATAACCTCAATATAGAATATATAATAAATAATAACTCTGACTTTATTTACAAGCGATATGTTGGTAGTGATTACTTTACCTGAGATAAGTTATTGCACATGTCAATGAATATGTTTATGTATATTGCACACATTTTTTTTTATTTTGGGCTGCAGTTGATGAAAACCAGAATAAGAACGATTATGTCAATAACACCTATTACTACTACTATTGAATTATTACCTATTACACCTGTACTACTACTATTGAATTATATTACACCTATTACTACTACTACTACTATTATTATTATTATTACATATTACTACCTGTTACTACTATATTACCTATTACTTACTACTATTGAATTATTACCTGTTACACCTGTTATTACTACTATTGAATTATTACCTATTACAACCTGTTACTACTACTACTATTTGAATTATTACCTATTACATTACCTACTATTGACTACTACTACCACCATTGAATTATTACCTATTACTACTACTATTGAATTATTACCTATTACACCTGTTACTACTACTATTGAATTTATTACCTATACACCTGTTTACTACTACTATTGATTATTACCTATTACACCTGTTACTACTCTATTGAATTATTACCTATTACCACCTATACTACTACTATTGAATTGTTACCTATTACCTATTACTACTACATTGAATTACTATTACAACTTACTACTACTATTGAATTATTACCTATTACACTGTTACTACTATTACATTTATTACACCTATTACACTTACCTACCCTATTACTACTACTACTATTGAATTATTACCTATTACACCTGAATTACCTACACCTACTACTATTGAATTATTTACCTACTACTACCTATTACTGTTACTACTATTACTTATTGTTACTACTACTATTGAATTATTACCTATTACACCTATTACTACCTACTATTGAATTATTACCTACCTATTACACCTATTACTGTTTACTACTACTATTGAATTATTACCTATTACACCTATTACCTATTACTATTTATACTATTTAATAAACCTATTACTATTACTATTACTATTGAATTATTACCTATTACACCTGTTAATACTACTATTGAATTATTACCTATTACACCTATTGAATTATTACTATTACTACTACTACTATTGAATTATTACCTATTACAACCACCTGTTACTACTACTATTGAATTATATACCTATTACACCTGTTACTACTACTATTGAATTATTACCTATTACACCTGTTACTACTACTGTTACTACTACCATTGAATTATTTACTATTATTACCTATTACATTACCTACCTTTACTAACTACTACTTATTGAATTATTTACCTATTACACCTGTTACTACTACTTTGAATTGAATTATTACCTATGATTACTACCTGTTACTACTACTATTGAATTATTACCTATTACACCTATTACTACTTACTTACTACTTACGAATTATTACCTATTACACCTACTGTTACTACTACTATTGAATTACCTATACACCTACACTACTATTACTATTACCTACTTACTACTATTGAATATATTATACCACTATTACTATTACCTGTTTACTACTACTATTGAATTATTACCTATTACAACTACACTATTGTTACTATTACTACTATATTGAATTATTACCTATTACACACCTGTTACTATACTACTATTGAATTATTACCTATTACACCTACTACTACTACTTACCTATTACCTATTACCCTATTACTACTATTGAATTATTACCTATTACACCTGTTACACTACTATTACACCTGACTTACTATTGAATTATTACCTATTACACCTATTACTACTACTATTGAATTATACCTATTACACTAGTTACTACTACCTATTGAATTATTACCTATTACACCTATTACAGTTACTACTACTATTGAATTATTACCTATTACTACTACTATTGAATTATTACCTACACCTATTGAATTATTACCTATTACAACTACTTACTACTACTATACCTTATTACTTAACCTATTACTACTACTACTATTGAATTATTACCTATTACACACCTGTTACTACTACTATTGAATTATTACCTATTACACCTATTTACTATGGACATTATTACCTATTACACCTGTTACTACTATTGACTATTACCTATTACACCTATACACCTATACACTCTACTATGAATTATTACCTATTACCGTTACCTACTATACTACTATTGAATTATTACCTATTACACCTGTTACTACTACTATTGAATTATTTACCTATTACCTATTACTACTAACCTTATTGAATTATTACCTATTACACCTGTTACTAACTATATTGAATTATTACCTATTACACTACTATTATACTACTACTATTGAATTATTACCTATTACACCTGTTACTACTACTATTGAATTATTACCTATTACACCTGTTACTACTACTATTGAATTACCTATTACACCTGTTACTACTACTATTGAATTATTACCTATTACACTATACTACTACGATTGAATTATTGAACTATTACACTGTTACTACTACTATTGAAGTTATTACCTATTACACCTATTACTTACTACACATTTGAATTATTTACCTATTACACCTGTTACTACTACTATTGAATTATTACCTATTACACCTATTTACTACTACTATTGAATTATTACCTATTACACCTATTACTACTACTATTGAATTATTACCTATTACACCTGTTACTACTACTATTGAATTATTACCTATTACACCTGTTACTACTACTATTGAATTATTACCTATTACACCTGTTACTACTACTATTGAATTATTACCTATTACACCTGTTACTACTACTATTGAATTGAATTATTACCTATTACTACTACTATTGATTACCTACACTACTATTGAATTATTACCTATTTACACTGTTACTACTACTATTGAATTATTACCTATTACCCTTACTACTACTATTGAATTATTACCTATACTGTTACTACTACTGAATTATTACTATTACACCTGCTACTACTACTATTGAATTATACCTATTACACCTGTTACTACTACTATTGAATTATTACCTATTACACCTGATTACTACTACTATTGAATTATTACCTATTACACCTATTACTACTACTATTGAATTATTACCTATTACACCTGTTACTACTACTATTTTTTACCTATTAATACTGAATTACTATTACCTACTACATTGAATTATTACCTATTACACCTGTTACTAATACTATGAATTATTACCTATTACCCTTTACTACTACTATTGAATTATTACCTATTACACCTGTTACTACTACTATTGAATTACCTATCACACCTATTACTACTACTATTGAATTATTACCTATTACACCTGTTACTACTACTATTGAATTATTACCTATTACTACCTATTACTACTACTATTGAATTATTACCTATTACACCTGTTACTACTACTATTACTACCTGTTACTACTACTATTGAATTATTACCTATTACACCTGTTACTACTACTATTGAATTATTACCTATTACACCTGTTACTACTACTATTGAATTACCTATCACACCTATTACTACTACTATTGAATTATTACCTATTACACCTGTTACTACTACTATTGAATTATTACCTATTACACCTGTTACTACTACTATTGAATTATTAATTACCTATTACACTATATTAATTTTACTACTACTATTTGAATTACCTATTACCCTGTTACTACTACTATTGAATATTACCTATTACACCTGTTTACTACTACTATGAATTATTACCTATTACACCTGTTACTACTACTACTGAATATTTACCTATTACACCTGTTTTTACTATATTAATTACCTATCACACCTATTACTACTACTATTGAATATTACCTATTACACCTGTTACTACTACTATTGAATTATTACCTATTACACCTGTTACTACTACTATTGAATTATTACCTATTACACCTGTTACTACTACTATTGAATTATTACCTATTACACCTATTACTACTACTATTGAATTATTACCTATACACCTGTTACTACTACTATTGAATTATTACCTATTACACCTATTACTACTACTATTGAATTATTACCTATTACACCTGTTACTACTACTATTGAATTATTACCTATTACACCTATTACTACTACTATTGAATTATTACCTATTACACCTATTACTACTATTTGAATTATTACCTATTACTTACTACATTACTACTACTATTGAATTATTACCTACTACTACACCTGTTACTACTACTATTGAATTATACCTATTACACACTGTTACTACTACTATTGAATTATTACCTATTACACCTGTACTACTACTATTGAAGGTGATGATAGTACTGAAAAAACTGTCACTACTATTACCATTACCACCCCCCCCCCCCCCCACCCCCCCCCCCCCCCCCCCCCCCCCAGGACCAGACTGGTCCTGGGGGGGGGGACCAGGGCATACGTCCACCTACAGGGGGGACAGGTAATGGTACCCTGAAGGCCAGAAAAAAAGAAAAAAACTGGCCCAACTCCCCCCCCCCCCCCCACCACACACACACACACACACACATCTGTGTTATGTGTGTGTATAACTAAAAACAACATGTGGAGGTTGGATGTTTCCCCCCACAAAATGTACTTACTGCTGCCCAGTTTATCGGCCTTTTGGGACGAGAGACAGCGGACAGAACCTGATGTAATCTGACATCATAGAGATACATTTGAATTAAATAATGAAATTTAAAACGAGGTGCTCAGTCCGAGGCTAAACGACTATTAAAAGGTTCAGCATTTCCTCACTTTCTCCTGCTACGTCCTCCATTCATCTGACATCTCAACCTTCTGCTCCGAGTTTTCCTTAAATAGGTCTAAATTCTGCTCACATTATGAGATTTCAGAGCGCACAGTTCATTCTGAATGTCATTGTGATTCATGTCACATCCGGACTCAACCACACTTATATAACCACAGATGGCTCGGCTCGAGATAACTCAACATTTTACTTTTTTTTTTTTTTTCTTTGCTCTTCTTTTGCATGCTGGCTGGCATGGAAAAAATTAAACTGTCAGAATGAATGATTGTCTGAAATTACTGCTTTGTTTATGCCAGTGGAAGTAGCATTTGACGCTAATGTCATCTGAAGAGGCTGTTTTTACCTAACGGGCCCCGCTGGAGCCCGTTACAGAGTTTAACATTTAAAACAGTGTAGATTTAAAAATGAAAAAGTAAAGACAAGGATGTTGATATGATGCAGAACAGATATGCATAAAATATTTTCAACCCTAACGTGAAAAGCGTTTAAAGACCGGTTGCTGTTGATACAGTTTAAGGTGCAGTTTAAAGGTGGAGCTTTAGTGCCCCCTAGTGTCCAAACTGAGGTACAACCTCCTCAACAAACATTAACTCCTGATCACACTCACCTCTTTCAGTCTTCTTCGCTGAGAGACATATTGTATTTATCAAAAAGAATTCCTCGGATCATTATGTTTAATTGGAAAATTGAGTGTCATTAATTTAAGATTTTGTTTTGTGGTGCGTCCTCCTGTCTAATCTTCCTCAGCTCATATTATCCCATAAATCCTAAAAGTGCGTGCATGAGCAGACACGGCTTAGATTCCCACTTAAATGACATTTAGGAGGATCAAAGCCCTGATCCGGGTAATAAGCCAGAAATATTCCTGAGACCGGACAAATCATCCAGTCACTACAAAGCACACACACAAAGACACACACACACACAAAGACACACACACTTCTGCTTCCTCAGCAAGGCTTTGTTCAATGAGGTGCAAAACTGCTGAGGAAATGGTGCGCTGTGTTTCAGGTCTTATCATGGCTCATACATTAGATGTCAAGTCATAACCTCTCCTCACATCTCCATACAGTCAGATATCAGCACTAAGCAGAAACTCCTTCTTCTGTTCTGCATCGCCGAGGCACTTTTGTGTGGCATCGCTGTAAAACTCGCTATGAAGATTAATTACAAACGCTGAGCGCTGCCCTCCTTCTTCTTCTTCTTCTTCTTCTCAGGCAACAAACTCAAGTTTAAGATGCAAGCTGGAGCTTCTTTCACTTACGGGAGGAAGTGTTGTTTTTAAATAGGACAGATGGAGCCACGTTGTCCAGTTCTGTCCACCGTGAGACATCATTAAACATCTAATCTGGAGGAAACACCTACAGAAGCACCTACAGAAGCACACAAACCCACTGTTCATAAAATCACACATGCTGAAATTACAAAATACAAAATAGCGCAAATTAGTGCTGGGCGATATGGAAAAAATTATATATCACGATATGGACTATTTTATATCACGATAACGATATATATCACGATATACCATAACAAAGTATGTTTTCAGTTATTCTCTGAAAAGTTTGACAAAAATTTCATTGCTTATTTTTCAACTTTATTTTGAAAGGACATTTAGCTGAAATGTCACAAACATACATTTTAGTGCAGCAAAAACAGGTAGGTACAGAGGTACAGTAGCTTTCACATTTTTTTTAAAGTGCACAACAGTTTCTGAGAGGAAAAACACATTTTTGCACTGAAGTTCAGCTATAAAAAATAAACACAAATTATTTTTCAACTTTCTGAAATCTGTAACCTTGTAGTGCAAAGTTTGCAAACCAATATAAAGTGTCTAAAGTAAACATCAGGGTTGAAGAGAACTCTGTTTAAGGCATTAACCATGAATAAAAGTGCAAACATAAAAGGCTACTTTGTAGAAGTAGATATGATTCTATCAAATTTATCGTTGCAGGTTATTTAATTACATATTTGCTGTAATAATTGATAAAATTAGGTTAGAAACGATAGAAACGATAGAAGAGAAATGGCACGATACACACTTTTCTATCGTCCCCACGATATATATCGTCATATTGTCCAGCACTAGCGCAAATAATGTTCAAAGCAAGGAATAATCTACTACCAAAAAATATCAGAGGAATGTTCACAGAGAGAGAAGGAGGCTACAAGCTAAGGGGAGAACTATGTAAAGTAAGAACAGCAATGAAAAGCATTATGGATCTGTGGAGTGACTCTGTGGAAGAGTTTGGAGCAGGAAATGTACATAAATCACATAAATCTGTTTAACCTGTTAAACCCTGACCCCCCCTTTTTTTAGCAAAACGCCTAAAATGACATACCCAAATTAAAATGATTGTAACTTCTAAACTGTTCTGTCCACATGGATGCATTAAAGTGTTCCATAAAGAAGACACTCTGTAGTTTCTTATAAAACTGTCAGGAACACTCTAGGTGATACAGAGACAGAGTAATGGAACTCTGAAGTCAGTAAAAATTTAAAATTTTGTTCCGTCTAAAATAAAAAAAAAAATGACTTTCATGATGAATAATAGTCTGAATATTCATCTGAAATGGTAAATGACACTATGAGGCTGTAGGCACACTATAACTGAACATGTGTTTCAAATTTGAAGAAGATAGCACAACATATGACCATTTTACAGTGGACTTTTCATTAAAAAATCTAGGCGCAGCTCCATGGTAACCAAAATGATATTCTGAGACAATAGTTACTTTTTCCTTTACATTTTGGTATTTTTCATCAGTTTGAGTTAAAAAGAGATACAAAAAATTATTTATAAACAGGTATATGGAAAGAAGAAAAGGGTTAAGGAGGAGTGTGATAAATAAATAAAATAGGGGAAAATGGTATATTACACTTGCTTAAGATATGTTTAGATATTTTTATGAATATTTATGTGGTATATATTGTATGTTGGGAGGGATGGTTGTAGTTGTCATAAATGTTGCATATTTTTATTTATGTAGTTTATATAGTGTATATTTATATAGATTTATATAATATATTGTATTTTCTATAATAGGCATGTTTACGGTGTTTATGTAGACTGTATTTATATAGATATTGTGTAGATATAGTAATGGCGATGGTGTAAATTCATAGAGTTATATATTCATAGAACTAAGAAAAAGTTTGTACTTCTTCCTACTCCTGTTTCGAGCTTATGTGTATATAAAGATGTTACTGTTTGTTTTTTTGTTGTTTTTGTTTTTTATGTTTTTTTTTATGTACATGTTTGTTTGAAATAAATTCAATTCAATCCAACACTTGCAGCTTAAAGCTGCTCGTTTCTTCAAAGGCGTCGTGTCTTGAATGTTGGGAGTCATTTCCAGAAGTTCATACATTTGTTTAATAATTTTTTTGCTTTTGATCTGGGTTTAGGCTTTAGGCTTTAGGCGCATGCAATCTAGGACAAACAACAAAAATATAAAACTTGGTTTAACAAAAATGAAGGAAAAATATTTTTAAAAAGCACATAGGAATAACACTCTGACTACTTCCACGGGATTCAAGGACGTACATTTATCCAGATACCACTAATCACCAACTCCAGCTGAACTGATCATCAGACCTCCATAACGCAGCTGGTTCTGGTAGTTAACCGGTCCGGAGCATTCAGGTCTGTATTAAACAATGCCAAGAGGCCACGACACAAGCAAGGGTCAGAGAGAAGGAATCGTTGCTGCACATGAATCTGGAAAGGTTGTAAAATAAACTAGAAAATTTCAGAGAAATTTTGAGGCGTGGCCAATTAAGCCGCCAATCAAGCCGCCCGTCAGCCAAACCAGAGTGGCCTGCAGAGTCCTGAACCAGTTCAGGACTCTGCAGGATGCTTCGCATGGCCAATGCAAAGCATTGAAGCCAGTGGACAATGACCTGAAGCCTACAAGCAAATCTACGTCAGAATTAGAGGAATCGAGGTGTTGGAGTCCAGACAAAAGTCCAGACCTCAGTCCAGCTGAAATGCTGTGGTCGGGCCTTCAGAGAGCTGTGAACGTCCAAAAACCTCAACGATGTAAAGAAGAATGGACCAACAGTCCTCAACAATGGCCACGGTCACATGATGTTTTTTAATTCGGAATTAATAATTCCGAATTAACTATTCTCCTTCGAGTTTACATGGAAATAGTAATTCCGAATTGAGGTTTACATGGAAAACACGTTTGTTCGGCTTTATCCAACTCTGCTTTAGGTCTGGGGGTTGGGAAGGGTTCTGATTGGATGGGGGGGGCGGACGTCTTTACATCTACCGGAAGAAAACAAACTTAGCAACAACTTGATTAGCAACAACATTTCACTTATTTTTGACCTGGGTGGCGTCTCTATCTGCGAAACCTCCTTCATTTAACCTAGCCGCTACAACTTTGAAAAGCTCACAATTTTTATGTTTCCTGCCATCTGTTCTTTTAATTATTTCCAGTTCCTCCAAGCTATTTATTAAATAAATCGTCTCTGCTCTTGAACACCGTTTACTGTGTGCCGCCATCTTGAAACTTTGTTTTGAAAACAAGCCCAGCGCGGAATATAAGCGTCATCGCGACAGACGGGCAAGAGAACTAGCATGCGCAGAAAGACGGGAATTAATTTAAACAGAAATGAGTGTTTACATGACCGCGGAATTATTTTATTTGGTATTAAAATCCGAATAAACCAGCCACTTACTTTGGAATTAAGTTTAATTCGGAATTGACATTTTCATATGGAATTAGGTGTTTACATGGTAACTTTTATTCGGATTTAACTTTAATTCTGAATTAAAGGGGAATTAAACTTCCCATGTAAACGCAGGTAATGATGTGACAGACTGATAAAGTCAAACGGGAAACAGCTTATTTGAGTCATTACTGCTGAAGGTGGATCTACAAACTACTGATTCATGAAGGTACTTAGTATTACCCTCAAGACTGGAAAACATTAGATCTTGTTCATCTGAGGTTATATTTGACTGCTTCTAGGACACACTACAATCAATACTTGGAAATATGGAAATAAAGCATAGAACTGAAAGAGGGGCTTTTAACTTTTGCACATGACTGTATACATGACTTAAAACACTATCAAAAAATTCAAACATGCTATAACAGATATCAATGAATATAACGAGGGAAATAAAAGCTTAGAGCAGTGGTGCGCAAACTGTAGTAAGTGTACCACCAGTGGTACGTGAGCGCTCTCTGGTGGTACGTGGGGAAACGCTATGACTTTACACATTTTTTCCACATTCTCACTTTAAAGAAAAATAAAAAATCGGAAACATACAATGCATCATAAATACGTTTCAAACTAAATGTGTAGCTTGAGATAATTAAAATAGTGTTTTTCAAAAAAAACATTTGTTGCATTTTCAGTTGCAGTGCAGATGTTGCAACTTTTGAGTTTATTTTGCTCTGTATGAGAGTATGAGGATGTGAGAATTGTTGGACAGAGTTGTAAATAGAGGTGTCCCGATCCGATATTCGTATCGGATCGGCCGCCGATATGAGCAAAAAATGCGGATCGGTATCGGATCGGCAAGCCCTAAAAATGCCGATCCAGACTCCCGATCCAGTTTTTTTCCAAAGTCCGTTCCGGGTTTTCCAGCGCACCGCGCAGCGCATTATTCAGATAACCCATTCCAGGTATTGCTCTGCGTTTCCCTAATATCCGGTCCGCATTTTCCAGCACACCTTCAGGAGGAGCTCGAGTTGTCTCGCGCGGGGGGGGGGTGTTTGGTTTGTGGCTGTGCACGGTGCCCGACAGAGAGAGAGAAAGAGAGAGAAGCGCGGCTCGCGAGGCAGACAGCAGCCATCAGCGGCCAAGTAGTGATGGCTTCAAACCTAGCGGTTTTTGGTGCCAGTGAGTCGCTAAATCACCAGAAAATCGCTAGAGATTTGTCGCTAGTCGCTTTTTACAAATTAAGTCGCTAGGGGGGTCTGGAAGTCGCTAGATATAGGGACAAAGTCGCTAAGTTGGCAACACTGCTCTCTCTCTGTCGGGCACAGTGCACAGCCACAAACACCCCGCCCCCCGCGCGCGAGACAACTCGAGCTCCTCTCCACCCCCACCCCCCCCCCCCCCACCCCCGTTTAGGACGTTGGGAATCGTGACAAAACTGCCACTGAACAGTTGTCAAAGCACAGGTACTAATGCTGTTAATAGACGGTTAAAACTCAGGTTGTGTTTGCTTAATACAATTAACAATATTATCTGCACTTATGGCTTGTAAAGCCGTGGTTTACTGATGCCATTTCTGTTTGTTATTTATTATTTTGTCTATTTTGTGTTGATTTGTTAAATAAATAGGTCCGTTTCTCGTTACCAACCAATGTGTATTATTCAAATGCACCTAATTCAGCTGGCTAGTTATTATCAGGAGTAAAACCCTATTCAGCATGAGTCTGACAACAAAGTTAGTTGGTTAAATGACTTTAAACTTTAATACATGCTCAGATAGGCCGGTATCGGTATGGGCAGATATTGGTATCGGATCGGAAGTACAAATAAATATCGGTATCGGATCGGAAGTTCAAAATGCTAGATCGGGACATCTCTAGTTGTAAATGTCTGATTCAGTAAAGTAACAATTCAGGTAATAAATAACCACAATAAGAAATAAACATCTCCCCTGTGTGTTTAAAGCTAATTGAGAAGGCATATATGGATATATTTTAAAACTGGTCATCATGGTGGTACTCAGAGATGAACAGTTTCTCAGGTGGTACGCAGGATTAAAACTTTGAGAACCACTGGCTTAAACCATCTTTCAAGAGTTTAAACTCATACAATCCACAATCAGGCAGAATGTTAAAAAAATTACAAAAAAAAAAAACTAGGGCTGGGCAAGTTAGCGCGTTATTATGGCATTAAAGCATTAATTTATTAACACAGACATTTATTTTATCGCGCGTTAACGCATGTTGCTCACATGCTTTTGTTTTGAAAAGTCTGTTACTGGCTGCTGCAGAACCGGAACAGTAAACATGTGGAAAAGCTAAAACAGACATGGAGAACGGTAAAAAATCTCTTAACTTTACAGTTCAGGTAGCAACTCAGGTAGAAATATTAACAATTCTGTCTGAAAAAAAAAACTTTCAAACCCCTTTGTTCAAGACGAACGCGTCATTCCTCCATGTTCCATCAGATCTGCTCCATGTGTTCACTGTCCTGCTGTTCTCTAGCTGGTTACTGCAGTGCAGCTCCATCTAGTGGCACAGATGTGTAATGACAACAGAAAGTCCAGTCCTTCATTATAAAACAAATTCAGCTCTGTGGACCGTTTTTTTAATTTCGTATTTTTGATCCAAGTTTAAAATTGAAAATTTTTTTTTTTTTAAAGGGCTTTTTTTTTTCTTTTTTTTTTGTGTGTGTGTGTTAGATTAAAATTTGAAAAACGTAATAAAATGTCACTTTTTTGAAATTTTTTTTTTTTTTGATAAACAATTGAAAATGGAAAGAATGATTGATATACGGATTGTAAAGTTACTGAACTTTAACATGGACATTTTCATTTTAAAGTTCTCCCAGACGGAGGATTCAACAGAAACAAGGTTATTTGTAACAACTGACAAGTTGAACTCCCCGTTAAAAGTTTCTGCTGTTACCTCAGAAATTACCTGTTTTAATGTTCTGATTGTGCTGAGACACAATCATTTTGTTGGATTTTGTTTGTTGACTTTTTAATTTTTTTATAAAAACAGGATGACATTAATGCCCTGGCAGTGGCAATAAGCTTTATTTTATTTTACAAATTTTAAGATGAGATTTACACTAAATATGTGTTACTGGCAAGTGCTGATGTTAAAAGTGTTTGAACAACAAATGTTATGACACTTTAGTTCATATGGCAGCAGAACATTTAAATAAAAGTGACCTTTTACACTACTTTTGAATTCATTATTTGATTTTGCGTATTAATGCGATTAATCGTGATTAATCAGGGAAATCATGTGATAATGAGAGAATCTATTCTTCTACGTGCTGAATGTGTTGAAGCTTCACTTTACACACCACTTGATGGTTTCATGTTTGGAACCATATTTCATAGTGAAGCACTTGGTGCTATATAAATAAATTAAACTTACTTCTGAATCATAAGGCTGTTTGGTTTGATTCCCATCTATATGCTTTAAAGCAGCTTTCAAGAAAGCTGGAAAGTCTTATGGAAACGTATAGAATCATTTGATTGAACATGGAAGGGAAGTCTGAATAAAAAAGCTCTTCAGGACGCAAAAAGTGTTTATAATTCATCATTAACGGAGGAGAACAGGAACAAACCCGGGTTTGTCCTGGTTCTGTTGAGCCTTTAACTCTCAGCAGTGACGACTTCATGAGGTTCTTTACAAATCAAACCATTTTCAATTTCATGTCATCCTCCCTAAACTCTAATTCAGTGATTCCCAACGTGTGGGCCGCGGCCCCCTGGTGGGCCGTCGAGGTACTGCAGGTGGGCCGTGAGAGGTCATTGAAAATAAACGAATGTTTTAAATCCTCGATTTTTTAAAAATATGTTTTCAAATTACTGCAAAATATTTATTACATGATTTAAAAAATATTTAGAAATAATAAAAAAACAATGGAGTGTTATTCTACTGTAATCTTAACATGACAAGTGACTAGTGTCACCTTATTTGTTGACCCCTTACATTAATATTGGAATGTAGCTTTTAGTCTGGTACGATGATCAAAGTGGTGTTTAAAGGTTTGCATGGGCCGCAGAGATTTTTCACATTTCAAATTGGGCCTTGGTGTTCTGAAGTTAAAGAATAGCTGCTCTAATTCATCATAAAGTACAGCAGCTTCAGAATCTGATTAATGTTTTGACTGTTGCTTTGTGCAAAAAGAAAAATAGAAAAGAAAACCTAATCTAAATCATCAACAGACACCATCCCAGTCTGTTCAATGAGGTCCTTTAATTAACATATCTGGATTGGATGTAATTAATCTGTCTTTATCAACATAATGTGCCTCAGGCTGTTAACACTGCTGCAATTAAACGGCTCCTCTGAAAAAAAAAAAAAAAAAAAAAGGAAAAAAATCCAGTCAGGTATCACAGATATTCAGATAATAAGCAGCGTATTACGTTAAATAAATAACTAAATGAAAGAAAACTTTCTTCAACTGAACAAAGAGAAAGGAAATAAAGAAAAGAGGTTATTATCAGTGATTATCTCAACACCAAGGCAGTAAAACAGAAAAATCATGTGAAGAATATTGCCGAGATCCCAGGTGAGGATCTATTTCTAATTTTTTTAATTGCATCTTAAACACATCTCCAGAATGAAAAACTTTATGTCAAAGAAGAATTTGGAAAAGCTCATCCACGCTTTTATTTCACATAAGGTAGATTACGGTAAAGCACCGATAAGAGCGTCAGACATCTACATCTCATTCAAACTGCTGGAGCAAGAATACTATAATAAAGATACGTATAGAAGCTTTCAGTGCCTCCCAGTTTAAGGGTTTAAGGCTCTTCTGACTATCTGTGAATATCTGAATAATCACAGTCAGAGAAAACACAATGTAGTTGGAGAAAACAGCATAAGCAAGGAAAACAAGCTAATGCTATTTTTGCATGGCTGGGACACATGCAACAATTATCACGGCTTAGCAGAAGCTAAACCAGGATGATAACTTTACTATATATTCTTTTTTTTTTTTTTTTCATTTTGTCCAAACACCCTAATGTCAAATGACGCTACCAGAAAGTCATCTGGGATGAAACAAGTGCTGCTGCGTCTCAGTGCAGCAGATCCCACAAGGGAGGCTAAATATATTTGTGTAACCCATTTCATGTACAAGATAATTCAAAGTGCTTTTCATAAAAAATTTAAAAAAGTGCATTAAAAAGAAAAACTGTTTCAAGTAAAGCAAGAAATGAAACGAGACAGACAAGTTAAAATAAAATGAAGCAGATAAAATGCTAGAAATAAAAGTTACAGTGCATCGTGGGAGAAAACTGAAGCGCAGCAGTAAATAAGTAAAGATTTTTAATCTCAATTTAAAGCAACTCATAGTTTCAGTAGCCCAGATGCATTTTGGGAATTTGTTCCGCAGGTAAGAAGCATAAAAGCTGAACACCGCCTCACCATGTTTGGTTCCAACTCTGGGCAGAAGGTGGGCCGGACCGTGACGACCAGAAGGTTCTGGTTTGTTCAGAATCAACCAGGAGCTCAGAGATGCATTTTGGACCATTGAGGGTTTTTCATAAGAATGATTTGTGTGTCAATCACAGCAGAGAGGGCGGAGCCATTTATGTGATTGGCTGCTCTTTCATTCAGGCGTAAGCAACAGAACAGTGAATATCGATAGCGGGCGAGAGGTGCAGTTATACTCCAGGCCAGTAGGCGGCAGAATGCACCTCAGTTTACGGTTTTTAAAAGTTGACATCGACTAAGAAGTAGCGCGAAATGTAGTGAAAACTTGAT
>JAGFBZ010001950.1:0-65920 GCA_018398805.1 Hirundichthys speculiger
TTCATAAAGTTCTATGGTTAGAATACAGGCTGATATACTTTTCATTTAAAAAATGAAAGCTTTTATTCATGTCTTCAGCTGAAACCAGTAGTTTACATACATTGTACAGATAATGAGAGGGATAATTTCTTGTAGTTTTTTTTTTTTTTTTGCATCATACTGCTCAGGAAGGAGGTTCTGTGTCCCAGAGAGGATCGTATTTTGGTGTGAAATGTGCAAATCAAAGCCAGAACAAAAGCAAAACACCTTATAAAAGTGCTGACTGAAGCTGGAAGGACAGTATCATTCTCCACAGTGAAATGAGTCCTGTACTGAAAAAGATCAACATGAAAAAAAAAAAAAAAAAATCAGATTTCAGTTTTTAAATGACCCCAAGCATACCACCAAATTAGTAACAAAGTTGGCGAGGGGATAATGGCCCCGGTCGTACACTTCCCGCTAGGCCGCTACCCATAGCTGTTACCCGTTACCCGCAAATTGCGGGTTTTGGAACCTCCGCTAACCGCTAATGCAATCTTCCGCACCTTAAAGCCGCTACCCATTATGCCGACTCTCTTACTCACATTGTAGGTGTGGCAATGGACGTGTCTTTTGCCCTTTCCGCAAACTCAGTATCTTGCGATCGCGGGTTGCGGCTACCTGCTACCCGCAACCCGCATGTCGGTGCGTACAAGAGCGCATTCAAAATGGCATCAATGTGCATCCACCTGCTCACATGTGGACGTGCACAAACGGCTCTACCTCATGGATTAACTCTTGTATAAAAAGCGTGATTTGGCCTCAGTTGAATCCCTGAGAAAATGGCAGAGATTGTCATAAACAGCCTGCTCACCAGTTAAACCATAGACGACCAGAGCGTGTTTACTGGAAAACGCACCAACTACATTTTTTGTGTATATATCAGTGTAGAGAAGGAGGAGGGAGGAAGAGGAGGAAGCTCCACAACAGAGTCCCAGACGAGTTGCGCATGAGAGCTGCTCCGATCTGGATGAAAAGATGCTCCATAGTGGGTTGCGGGTAGCAGCTTGCAGCTAGCGGTTTGCGGGTAGCGCAACCTGCTCTCAAAGGTAATGGCTACTGACGCACTGATTGGTTTAACAGGTGGAACGTCCTAACCACTCCTATGCATAATATAGTGGGTAGCGCAGGTGGGACAGCGAGTTTAGGAAGGTGGAAGATTGTGTTCTTTGCGGGGGAACGCCCCTCCCGCTACCCGCTATCCCTTAATAGCGGCTTTAGGAGATCTGGGAGATTGGGCCCAACCAATGCAATGTTTTGGAGTAACCATCACAAAGCCCTGATCTCAGTCTTATAGAACAGTTGTGGGCAGAGCTGAAAAGGCATGCGTGAGCAAGGCAGACCACAAACCTGCCTCAGTTTTACCAGCCCTGCCAGGAGGAATGGACCAAAATTCCATCAAACTATTGTAAAAAGCTTGTGGAGGGAACCCCAAAACATTTAACCCAAGTCATCCAGTTTTAAGGCAATGCTACAAAATACTAAGGAACTGTATGTAAACTTCTGACTTTGAAGAAAGTAAATTCTCTCTCTCATTTTTCTGTCATTTAGCAAACGGAAATATTTTTGGTAATCCTAACCGACCTAAAACAAGCAAAGTTCAGAATGATTTAATGTCACAGAGTGAGACAAAAAAAAAAGAAGGTTATGTGTCTTTTTCTACAGTGTAAGTAAACTTCTGGTTTCGACTGTATATAGACATGCATAAAGATATCATATATCTGCTCTTTCCTCTTTTCCAAATGCACCTCTTTTGTAGGTGACTGGACTGAAAACAGCAAAACTTCCCTAACACAGCCACAACACAACAACATACGAAAGAAGAGTGGCTTTACAGACAGTTGTGCTCTGTCCTCCTTCCCTTCTGTCTCTTTCACTCAGCGCCTCCCTTGTTTCCATACCTGTCAGCTAGATTCACAGTGCGAGCTAGGCAGAGCTATCACTGCTCCCTTTTCTTTTTGGCATTGTTCAAACTAAATGGAAACAAGGTAATTAGCTTGTTACAATTAAAGCGAGACGAGCGGATGAATTGTAATCACCCGCAATGGAGTTCCTGGTTTCTCCCCTGCAGCTTCCAACAGGCCAGCTGAGCTATCCTCATTTGCATAATTAAAATATACAAATGATAATGGATTTTGTAGTCAATGTCCAGAGGCTGCAGAGACGGGGATGAGAAAGAAAAAAAAAAAAATTATGAAATCACAATAACAACCACAATGGTTTCGCCTAGAGGGAAGGGATGGATGGGGGTGGAGGGCGGGGGAAAAAGAAGATGTGAGGGAAAGGAAAATGTGGGTCTACGGGAAAAAGATGGACAGAGAAAGGAGGATGTGAAGATAATGAGGGATAAATGAGTGAGAGAAAAGAAGGTCTGATCATCAGAGGGAGCAGAATAAAGGTGAACCAATTACATTTGCAAATAGCACATGCCCGGCCCTGGCCTGCGATGCCCTCCCTCTAGGGAAGTCTTTCGCCTGATTACATGAAATTGGGATAGAATTAAACATCTAAGAGTTGTCCTAAGACTAACCAAAATGAAATTAGAACCCGGCTTCTTTTTTACCTTGCAGCACCGCGGGGTCGCACGACAGGGACGGAAGGAGAGATGGAGGGATTTTGCAATTAGGCGAGGGAGAACGTTGGTGAAATTAGGCCTTAGAGCTGAGTTCTTACTCACTCCCTGCTTTCTCTCTCTCTCTCTCTCGCTCTCTCTCTCTTTTTGTTCTTCTCTTCTGGCTTTCTGTGTAGTTTTCTCTCTGCCATCAGAAAGTTTGGAGGCTAAACAGCTGTGATTGCTTGAGGCTGATGTTGTAATAGTCTAAACACAAACATACACATGTTCCCCGGCTATGCCAAAATACATTTACAGACACTCGCGCCTTGGTGATTTGGCCTGTGTGGCAGCTCAGAGAACACAGAGTGTGACATTAGAGCGGTGTGTGCCGTGAGCACTGGGCATGGCCCCAAAACACCAGCTGAACAGCTCTCCATTCCCTAGACAAACTTCCCTCTCTACAATACATGGTTGAGGGAGGGCCTCTTATGTAGAGTGAGGGTCTCCTCAAAAACACAAGTGTCACTGTTTTGTCAAGGAAAGATGGATCCCTGCCTCTGTTCCTATTTTCTCTTGTTTTTCAATTTCTGCTCTTCGCCGTACAAAACAAAGTGTAAAATTATACCTTTAAAGCTGACATTTTATAAGGCAGAACATCAAATTAAACAGAGGGAGAAGATGTGCTGTTATAATGATAATAATACAAATAAAAAAGTGCATATTCTCCTCTATTCTTCCACCCCATTTACCGCGCCATTCATTTATCCCACAGGGATCAAAAACAGTGCATTTAACTTGTAATCTGAAGAAATCTAATCTGGTCCAAAATGAAGATGCGCACCATACAGTCCTTCTCATTTTATTACCAACAACCCCTACACTTCTAATAACAAAATACTGTATTTTTATACTCATTTTTTTCATGCTTTCCAACACAATTCAGAACAGCAGGGACATTTGTTGCTGATACTTTTCAAAGCCAGTTTGAGCATTAAAATACACATATATTTAACCTTTGAAATAGTAGTTTGAAAAAATAAGCTCAGTTGGTAAATCCAGCTATGAAGATTTCTTTGTCATATTTTTATTTTTTTTCCATTTCTTTTTCTTTTGATGCCCCTCATACGATTTAGATTTGATCAAAACTGCGTTTTGTGCTTAAATTATGAAGCACTTAATCAAATATTAATGGAAACAGGTCAACAGGTCGTCTCCTGTGTTACTGTAAACCCATCATGCACCAGCTTGCCGTTACTCACAGACATACAAGTTATAAAAATATCAGTCTGCAGTTGTACACATAAGCTAGCTAATGTGGAAGCTGTAGGTGTAGTTTTATAATCAATTGAAATGCAAACAGGTACCATCATTACCTGCCTCTGGTCAGACTAGGAGTCCACATCAGAAAAGATTCTGGTCAAAACCATGCTGCTTTTGATTAACTGAAGGAGGCTGATACAGTCGACTCTGATTACATTTCCCTTTTCTTCTTTTTTCCTCAATGTATTGGAAATCACTGATTCTCAACTTCTATATCACCTTGTGTGTCATTTTGTTCTCCTCCTGCTCTCTGTTTTTTCCCGTCTCCCTCTGTTTGATGCTACTCCCATGAAAACTATATTAGCAGCATGTGAGCAATGAAATGAAATGTTTATGGCCATCATTTTCTCCTTTTGGTTTTAATTCTCTCCCTTCATTCCAGTTGAAGCAAACATAGCTTAATTCGTTTTCAGCATTTGTCTTTGCACATACTCCCTTTTGCAAGCCACTGATGTATCTTTTCTCGCACTTTCACGCCTCTTTATGACTTATACGTTGTGCTTTCATTTCTTGCATCTTTTTCTGTCTTTACACATGTTTGCATATCATTTCATATGTATGGGCCCTTGTTTACATCGCCCCTCCTCCTCTGGCCTTTTCCTGAATGTGTGTGTGAGTGAAAGCAATAACAGTGGCAGAGCTGTAAGTAAATAATGAGGAGTAATCAAAGTTAATGGAACCCAATGGGAGCCACAGCTTCTGTGTGTGGCAATAATCTCATTTAGAGAGAGAAGCAGATTTAGTGGATAATTGGGGCCTAAGTACTCACTGATTCCCCTGCTAACTAACTAACTAACTGAGCTGCTGAAGCTCGTTTTGTTCACACCGACACAGATGGAGCACAAACAAAGGAGGCATTTTGGCTCGCTCTTTTAAAAAAGCGAGCCAAAATTTCCCTGTTTAAGTTTTTGTTTTCTGTTCCCAGTTCTTTCATTGCCTCTATCATTTAGTTTGTTTTCCCCGCTCATTCTCATTTTCCTTTATTCATCATTGCTTATATCCTTTCATTCTTCCTCTGCACCTGTTTTATCTTCAATCTCCATTCATGCTTTCCATCTTTTCCTTTGACATTTCTATCTTCTCGATTCATTTTTGTTTTTATTGGATTTTATTTAGGTTTCTACATCTTTCATGTTTTTTTTTTCCCCCTTGTTTGGTCTCACTTTCTTTGGTTCTCTCTTCTGATTTCTTTTCAGTATTCTTTTCAGCTTTTCTTCATGGCTATAATCTAATCTCCTTTTTGTTTCCTCCTTCTCATCTTTCTCTTTGTGTGCTTTTTCCTGTCTACACTTCTCCTTTTGTTTAAATCTCTCCTTATCTTACTCATGTCTATTCTTTTCCTTTCTCTCCTCATTTTCACGGAGTCAGGCCTTCCTCTTCCCCTCCACCTCATTCCTTGTCTTCCCTCTCCTCCCTTGTATGTGACATACAGGAGAGTGTCCATGTTTGTGTGTATCTGTGTGTGATGAACTTAATGGAGGATGCTGCCAGTTGCGCAGCAGGGTTGCAGTTGCTCCCGGGAAAGCCCAGCATGCTTTGCTCCACCTATGTGTGCGACCTCAAGTGTGTTTTCATGTGAGAGGGCCCGATACAGACGTGTCAACATGCCATTACGGAACAGCACCATGCGTGCATGTGTGTGTGTGTGTGTGTGTGTGTTGCTCTCCTCTGTGGTCATGCTCTTGAGTCTTTAACCCTCAATTTGATAAGAGAGTCAAATCATTTACTCAGCGTGACGACTGGACCGCTGCCAAAAACTCCCTACACTCCCCCCCACCCCCACCCCACCACCCCCATTAGGCATATTTTCTCTCTCTGTCTTATACTCTTTTACTTTGAATTTATCACTTCTTCATCTTTCCCTTCCTGTTTTTTTTTTATTGCAATGAATCTCAGATGAACACTATTAACGACTGATCTAAATACAGACGGAAATTAGCAAGAAGAATAATCAACAAAGAGATAAAACATAAACGGTCTGATTTCCCCATTGTCTCTTTCATCTGTTTACCCATGCCTTAATCTTTTAACCTTGATTTTTTTTTCTTGTTGTTTTAAATGCATTGTGGGCAAAATATTGAAACAGCACGCATCACCACTTCATCACAGCACTGATGGATCAACGTGCCACATTATCAAGTAAGACTCCAACTCCTGGTCCTGCTGGTAATTAAATCTATGTTTCCGGCAGCACTAATGCATTGCTTTTGGCCTGAGCCACAGAGAGTGATTAATGTAACAGGTTCTTCGTCTCTGCTTGATGATGCACTGTTATTACATACTCATCATGCAGTTATTTTTCCTGGGCGCCAAAATGACTCCCGGGTCAGGTCAAACATTTAAGTGCAATTTTCAAAGCTTTCCACAGCTGCGTTTAATATCTTTAAGTATAGCTTTGCCACTGTGATTATGGGTACGTGCACGGTAGAGCCTGTGTATAACCAGCTCCTGAATACAGGAGGACAGCTTAAAGCATTGCAGCAGGCCAAAGCCCGACTTCAAAAGATGTATTTAATCTGAAGATATTAGACTCAGGTTATTTTTACTTACCATCACTCGGTATTAAAAAGCGCAGTTACAGTTATTGTTCAGTCAGGGGGTAGTTATGATTATGGGGGACCTTGGAAAAGCAGAAAGGAGATTAAAGGGGCTCTTTAATCAAGGAGAGCACACACAGACACACATACACTCAAACATAAGATGAAAACATCCTAAAAAGTCAGTATTATTCTAAGCATATATGAAAAATGTATACTTACACATGACTGTATTTCTACACCAGTTGCACAAGGTGACCGTTTAAATTAGAGCATATCTCGCACAAATATTCAGACCTACAAAGACACCTCAGGCTTCAAGACGAGTATGGACTCCTTTTGTTTCAGCATCCCATTACGTAAATGAATGGGATAAGATGCTTAGACATTATTTACACCCAGGGACAGGGAGGATTAGGACCCAGGCCTGCCTGCCTCTCCTTTAGTTTCATCATGTCATGTCTATTTTGCTTCACCTTCTGAAAAACTTCAGAATAACTCAGATGAAGGCTTAGTGTTTACTTTTTCTAGATTTCTGTAAAAGTAACCCTAAATATTGATGCATGAGAGTGGAATGAAAAAAGTACAACAGAATAGGACAACACATATGACAGAGTGTTGACGAAGCCTCCCAACAGTGTCACTAAGTGAGTCAGAGAGTAAATCGACCTCTGCATCAGAGTGCTAACTGGAGCAACTAGTCATCTTGTCAGAAGTCCTGATTGGCTCATTTAAATACCGCTCAGGTGTAATTGGATGGCAAATTAAACTGTCATTACTGGACAGGCAAAGAGGGAAAAAAAAGCACAGAGGAGTGACAGGACAAAATGGCTACCGTTGTCCCATGGGAAACTGCTCAAATAAGAGGAGAGACAGACACATACACACAAAGAAACACACACTGGAGATTTTATTCTAAAGTGCAGTGAGATACATGAACTTACTCAGACGTGCATAAACAAATGCATGTACCTTATTTTGAGGAACACGTTTGATATCAAGTGTAGCCTAATGTGACAGTTCAGAGTTATTTGGGCTGTCACATTGTTCTATCCTTCGCGGTGGTGGTTTAACTTGAAGCTGAAGGTGAGCTGGAAGTCAATGTTGTTTCTTCAAAAAAATATGACATCAACAGCAAGATGATATTAAAACTTGAAACCTTTAGGTAGTATTGTGTTAAAGCTCAGTTAAAAAGCCACATCCTAACCCAACAGTTAAGTAAGCTCGAGGCTAAAGGAATGTGCGATAACAAACCTTAGCCATGTCAGCCGTAGGTTTCGGAGGACTTGCTGTGTAGCAAGAACTGACTCTTCTCCATTCCGGTTGATCTAAAAGAAGGTAATTTGGTGGAATGATCAAGCCTGGCAGTGAGATTAAAACGCTTTTGTTAACTTGCTCTCGGCAAACTACATATTTTAGCTGAGCTTAGCTCATTTTAACCTATAATGCTAAGTAAGATTACCTTCCATTCACTTTGTCCTTGTTTCAGATGTCGTCTTGGACGCGACTGCCAGAAGTTAAATGAGGACTGCCGGAGCTCCGTCAAAGCTCTGCCAGAGCAACAGTGGCCAAGCTTTGCCTCGGCTCAGCTACGTGGCTCAGGAAGAGCAGATGACTACAGCAACTGTAGGACACCAACTGTGGCCCAGACCTTTGCAGGGCTTGCTTTGAATGTTCTGGGGGTGAAGGTGGTTTGACTGGAGCAGGCAGGCTGGTAAATGGTAACCAGCTAGGCCGAGGGGTATCAACCTGGCTGCAGGTCAGCAGGTTGTTTGTAGTCGCAGGCCAGTGCAGGTGCCAGTTCTGGTTCTGACTGCTGGCTTGGTTCGCAGTCATCACTCCAATCACTGCATTGCGGTCTGTAATACAGATTGACTCACCCTACTTACTGTGGCAGTCACTCCTGAGACCAGCAAGATTTCCTGAAAACATTTATTGCACTTGATCAAGAATCAGTGAATGGTAGTAATCTGTCTCAGGGTGCATTTACACTTGTAGTTCAGTACTTTTGATTCAGTCGAAAGCAGAAATTTATACATTTGGCTAGCTTCACAATTAGGAAATCTTGGTTTATCAGCCTTTCAACATTGGACTGACCAAAAGACACAACTAAAAAAAGACAACAACCTCTTTGGACAAATTATTAATTAAAACTTAATTAATTGAACTTTGAAAATCATTTTGGCTTCCAGGGTGAATTAACTTTTTTTTTGTGTGTGTGTTTTTTCAAGGATGCTTTAACTATACTTGTCATAACAAATATTTATGAGGCATTTTAGCTCTTTGTTCGCCCAAGTTTGCGCTTATTCTCACTCTGTAGTTGTAATGCGTTCATACTGTGATCTGCTTTTCCATTTTTTTGGTTTGGTCTATTTTGGAGCAGACTGACATCCACATTTTCAAGGGGTTCTGGCCAATGTTTGGGTGGCAACATTCACAGGAAACAGCAACATTTGAACCAAATGTGCCCAGTGTGAACAGAACCTCAGTTATATATTTAAAATTAACAGTTGACAAAAGTCTAAAAGTAGGCATGCTTGGAATTTATCTCACAAACTTTCCCTCCAACTGCTATCTTGTGTTACTTTTAATGTTTGGAGCGATGGACAACACCATAGATGCTTTGTATTAAGAAATGCTCTGCTATCCTGGTCAGAGTGGATTGTCCCCCCTCTGGAAGTAATTTAACAGCATGATTGATTTTCAAATATGCAAATACAGTAAACATTTTTATGTTTTTTTTTCTTAAAATAATTAAAACAGTTTTAGATCCGTCTGTCTTCCCTTCCCTTTTCCATTTCAAAAATCTGTTTTTATCTTGCGTCTTGTCTCGTGTTTCTGCTCTGCCATTAGTAATAAAACTGATGGATGGAAAGTGACCAGCGCTTTTCCAGGTGAACCCTGACCCTGCAGCGCATGTGCACGTGTGTGTGACTGCAGCCCATCTGTGTGGTCCGTTAAGAGCCCCTTTCTGTCTGTGCCCTCTTATTCTGACCCACATCCTCAGCGGTCAACACTGAGAGCACTCAGGCCCGGGGGATGGTGTTTGTGTGTGCGTGTGTGTGTGTATGTATTTATGAGTGTCAGTGCATGAAGGGGTGAGTCTTAGGAGGGCAAACACACACACCCAAACACACACACAAAAAAATATATACACACAGTTTTTCATGATCTCATCAATGGATTGTGAATACAGTACTAACGATGGCTTGGTGGCCCCTGGCCACTACTTACTGAATCCGATATGTGACATCTGATACGGCCTCAATTTGAAATCCATTTGTAATGCAATATAGCTGTATGTTTCATGTGGGGGTCAAGACCTAAAGTTGGGTCACTGAGAGATCATAATTATGCTCTCAAAGAAGCATTTACTGTTTTTTGAAAATACGAAAGACCATGGATGAGTGCTGTCCATTTGAATATAAAAGACAGCAGTTTTCTTGATTGCCAAAGAGAAAGTATTCCTAAATTCTTTCACCTTAAAAAAGAAAACAGCAAAAAAGAATAATATAGCACAGTTGCAGGCTATATTTCTGTCATTTAATTGTTCAATGGCCGGATTATATAAATATTATGCTTCTAAACTGCACAGATCATTCTTTGTTAGCAGTGTGTCATTGCCATTTATAATGTCATCACACTTGCAAAAATCGTCCTGATAACAACATCCCACATATGATAGAGAGCATACGGACAGAGATTTGCAGTTGTTGATCATGCTTTTAAAATTCCAGAACGCTGAATGATACGTTGACAGGAAGTAGTTGTAAGCACAGTGGCATGTTTTTGATAATCTGCTTCTAGCATCAGTCCAAAGCTTGGAAAAAAAACCCTGGTAAGAGCTGAGCGGCGCACTGTCTTTTAAAACCCTCAGTCATGCTGCTGTTCTTCCTCTGTCTTTCTCTCTGCATTTGTCAGGATTAGTAACAAGGTGAACTGCAGACTCCCTCACAACCCGCTGCTCACTGTTGCCAGCTTGCTGACTTTGTCCACATATTTTCTCAACGGAGTGAGTATAGCAACATGTTGGGAAATCTGTGACTACGTCCCCATGAAGAGTCCTGCCAGAACAGTCCTGTGAGTGTGAACACGCACTCATCCTGCTTCACATCCCTCTGCGCTTCCAGCAGCAGTCTGCCTGTGAGCTGCGAGTGTCCACTACCGTCCTCAGAGTCATTTTACGTGACTCTGAGGGAGAACCATTGAAATCAAATCACAGATGTCATCAAAAGGGATTTTAATAGATGTTTCAATTGCAAAATCAGTACTGCCAGTTAACAGGTGTCATTTCAGTTGCCACTTCTGACTCCCTGTGCTGTCTGAGAGCAAAAACATAAGATTTGTAAATAGGAACAGCTTTGGAAATTCACTTGTATGAAAATACAGTATGAAAGAGTATAGGCAGATAACAGAGGTAGATCATGGTATAATGTAAATAGTGTTCTGTAGTAGTATGTGATACAGTTGTAAAATATTCATATAAAATACCGAGATGTACATCATAGATCACCATTCTGTGTGAAAATACAAAGGGACATAGTATTTTGGCCACATAGTCCAGCCCCACCTGGTATTTTCCAGTCCACCAAAGCAGTGGTGGTGCTCAGTGCTCAAAGACACTTTTTTCTCCAAGTTTCACTAAAAAGATTATCATAGAAAAATTAAAAAAAAAAGAAAAAAAATCACGTTTTGTCTTAATTTACTGGGTGGTGCATATAGAGGAGCGCAGCTTGCTTTACATCCTTTGCTTATTATTCATATATAGCACTGAATATGTCATTGTAATGGTCAGCTATATTCTACTAATGACATGGTCTGATGAACCTTCTGTCTGGGGAATGAAGAGACACCAGACATTAGATCAGCTGTCGGGAGTGATGCACACACAATGCTCAAAGATGCTCTGTGCACAGACACACATGAAACTCTCACACATGCACACCGGGTGCCATTAAGTGCCGTTTAGGATGGAGAGCCTTTCCTTGGTGTGTGTTTGAGCACTGTGTGTTTTTGGGTGCACGGAGCTCAGACAAATGGATTCAGTCCCTGGACAAACTGCATGCGTGTCTCAAAGCCCCATGCCCCTGTTGTGACATCATCTATGAATGTCATAATTGAGGGTCGGTAAATTGCCGCTTTTCCCCGCTCAGCGTCGCCCCATGTGTCAATACTGAGGTTCAAGGTGACAGAGTGGATCAATACACAGAGACAGGAGCCATCCGCTGAATTTACAGCCCAGTAACAAGAGAGCCATGAAACCACGCTGCTGTAGCCTTCAGCAACCTGCTGGACGGGACTGCAGCCCTGCTGGCCAGCATTTGTCAAACATGCACACCACTGATCCTCTGAGGAGTTTTGTGTTTCTGTTTTTAGTTTTTTTTTTTCTTTTGTGCTCGAGTTTTATTTCATTCATAGCTGTGGATAGCTTTTAGACGTTACAGTGGAATCATTTTCACTTGAAAGAAAAATAGGCTCTTTTTCAAAGAAGACATTTTTGTTTTATCAGAAAAGAAGGCAAAGCTTCCAATAAATCTGATTCAGTTAGCTGTTAGCCATGACGCCCCTGAATGGGATTCAAGTATTCATATTCTTTACTTCACACATCCAGATCAGTACTGGCATTAACAACAATTCTGGGATACTTTTATTGTCCCAATAACTTTTAAAATGGTCTCGGGAATAGATACACGCGTACACACACACACACACACACACACCACTGAAAGTCATTAGCTTTTTTGCGAAGAATGAATCAAAGGATTATTTGTGTGTTTACAACTTATGCCAAACTAAAGGGGAAAACAAAAGTTTCCTTTATGGTTGTTCTTGCAGTGCGTTGCATGCTTAGGTATGTACATGCACGTGTGCATTTATGAATTTACCCCAGCAGCTACAGTGTCCAGCAGGCATGGATGTCACAGTGATAGTAGGTGAGCTGTGAAGGTGACAACGCCTGCCGTGTGTGTGTGTGTGTGTGTGTGTTCCAGGTGATGGATTAGCTTCATTTCCAGTGTAAGCCCTCTGTTGTGAGTGAGTGAGAGTGTGCATACTCGGACCTCAGCAGCAGCGGGGAGTGTGTAAGTGATATGTGTGTCTGCTGGACCATGCGTTTTTGAGTGTGTGTTTCTGGCTGATTGAGTCTATTTGTAAGAGTCTTTACCTGAAAGTGTGTGTCTCTGTAAGTGCGTGTTTTTGTGTGACAGCAGCTGAGTGATGGGTCCAGTATAGCGTGCAGTATGGCGGACAGACGCAGGGTTTCTATTGCCGGGGGCAACAACGAGAAGTGTGTACAATCAAACGTGTGTTGACAGGCGCGATGGACATCACACGGTTATGATGACCTCAGTGCGCTGCAGGTGACACCCCACTGCTAAACATACACACGAAGACAAACTGGTGCACTGGTTGTCTTACACACTTTAATTTGCTGTGATCTTCTGAATAAACACTTCAAAAAAACTAGTGGAACAACAATCGTTAGAATACACACAAACACACACACACACACACATATATATATCTATATCTATATATATATATATATATATATATATATATATATATATATATATATATATATATATATATATATATATGTATATATGTATATATACTTATATGAAGGTGTTCTAAACATAATTTGATACACTTTAAATATATTCTAAATCATGTGATATATTTGCAGTTGGGCAGCACGGTGTTAGCACAGTTAGTGCTGTTGCCTCACAGCTAGAAGGTTCCTGGTTCGAACCTCAGCAGGAGCCTTTCTGTGTGCAGTTTGCATGTTCTCCTCCGGGTACTCCAGCTTCCTCCCACAGTCCAAAGACATGCATGTCAGGTTAATTGGTGGTTTTAAATTGCCCGTAGGAATGATTGTGCGTGGTTGTTCGTCTGTATGTGGCCCTGCGATGGTGTACCCCTGCCTTTCGCCCGAAGTGAGCTGGGATAGGCTCCAGCAGATCCCTGCATAGGATTAAGCGGGTATAGAGGATGGATGGATGGATATTTGCAGTTATTCAGGAAGTGACAGTCAGATGATATTAAAGATTTCAAATTTTTTGGAGCATAGCATTTATCTGAGATTATTCTCTCCATGACTCTCTCCACTGTAATGATATGCAGTCACTGCTAAAGAGATCATTTGACTGAACTATATAAGGCAACGAAATGCAACAGCTTTTTTTATTTTTGTTCCCGGAAGTGTGTGACAGACATGTTCCAAATAACATAGATTTAAATGCTTGCTTTTTATATGTTTGTTTTGAGAGAATTTTTCCAGTTGAAGGCAGTCAGATTTGATGAGTGTGAGTGTCAGCGCAGACGAATGCTTGTTTGTGCGTGTCACGAGTATCTGGACTCTGTGTGTGTCTTTCTTAGTCCTCTGAGTCCAAAGCAAGGTAAACGTATCCTAATAACATCTTCAGAATGTATCTCCCCAGCTTTCTCCCTTGAGCAAAACAACCCACCACACCCCCCCCCCCCCTCCCCCCCCACCTCCCCCCGGCGGTGCGAGGAGCGTCCGGGTGTGAAATGTAAAAGGGAGAACGCTGTCGTTCAAACTGTCCCAACCACCAGTGTCTCCCACTCTCTCCCTTCCTCATGCTTTTGCCTGGCGACTCTTACTCTCCTCCTCTGTCACAGTCTGTCTCTCCCGCTCATCCCCCCCCCCCCCCCCCCTCATGCTCTCAGGTGGGCTCCGACTGCAGGTTGCAGGTGCGCGGGACCCCTCAGCCAATGAAAAATGAGTGCCTTTGCGTGCTGTGACTTTGATGAACCTCACTGTACGTCAGCCTATCACTCTTCTACATTTGGCTTCCCCCGGAAAAACCGACCTGCGCTACACACACGCAGCGTGCACACACAGAAGTGCTGAACGCTCTGGACCAAATATTTGTCTTGTTGACGGAAGAGGCTGCGCTCGGGTAAATACGCGGTCAACAGGGCCTTTTTGTCTGTGTGTGCATGCGTGTGCACACACAGTACGCTGAAATAAAAGTGAAGCATTTTTGGGAACATCTGTTAAAAAGTGATTTCTGGTGGCATAAAAGTTTATTCAAATTGTATAAAGTGACCTCTGACAGTGTTGAAACCATGGAGAGAGATATCCTATTGCTTCCGTTGTGTACAATAAAAGCAGAAAAGCTCTTCAACAACAATAATACCAATAACATTCTGTTTGACAACAAAACTGTTTTATTGCAAGTAAAATAAACTTGTAAGAATTTTTTTTTTGGCAAATTTAAAAGTTAATTTTGGGAATGGAGCAGTTTCCTAAGTTTCCTTAGATGGAAAAGGCAGTTCAATTTAATTTTTAATCATTTCAGTTTATCTGTTTAGCACCAAATCACACCAAAAGTCCTCTCCAGGTACCTTACAAAGGCAGTAAACAAGGTTTCAATTAATTCCAAATTTAAAAGTTATAAATTGCATTATCCATAAGTTACTCCAATTCAACCTAATTAAAATGAATAAAAAGCCAATTCTTTTTTTTTTTTTTTTTTAAAGCCAACCTGAGGACTCAACAGATCTTTACATCCACATCTGTGATCCTACTATAGCAGATAATAGAACCAAAGTAAGCAACGTCCACCAGTTCAAAAATGAACGTCTTGATGGAAGCAAGAAACGATAAAAGAATATAACTTCTATCTGCACTTCTGCTCTTCTCTTCTTCCGTGAACTTTGCTTAAACACTTTGGATGTGCAGGTTGCCAAGCTGCCTCTAGTGACCAATAAAGCCACGTCTTACATCTCACAGCTTATCGTCCAAGACAATTATGTCTCATTCAGATCTACAAATTAAACTTTTAGATTTGCTAACAAAACTTTTAGGTCAGCAAGCAAAAAAAAAAAAAAAAAAAAAAAAAAGGATTCACAAAACGTTTGGATTCACATTTTAACTGGAAATTGATTTTCCTTGCAATGGCAGTTTAAATAAGTACAGTATATTTAGCATTGTAATTTTAAGAAATATTTTATATTTCATTTTTTTTTAATTTTTTTTGTAATAGGGTTATCTGTTGATTGTAAATCGAAGAAACCAAAATACCTTAAACAATGTTACCGTGTCAAATAAACTGTTTGCAAATGTGATTGTGGACAGGGGAACATTGCATTTGTGTGTGGACAAACATGCAAAAGACCCTTCCGTGCCATAATCAAACACATAGACCTTTTTTTCCCCATCTACAGAAAACATTTTTGGATATGGAGCACTTGTTGAGGAGATGATGTGTGTATACGTGTGTGTGCGGTGTGTTTCCCAGACACTGTGTGTGTGATAACTGCTGTTTGAGCAGCCATAATAGTCAGGGGGCTAATCCCTCCCAGTTGGTCCTTAATCCTGTTCTAATCCCTTTAAAACTCTCCATCAGCCTCCTAGGACCTCAGCGGGGTTAAATCTTGTCAATTCAGACACCAGACAAAATGCACATTGACACACATTTACCCACACCGTGGGTTAGTGTTAACAAGACACCGTCATTTTTAGGGAGTGAAATAAAGTTATCGCCACTCTGTAAATGAGATGATACTGAAACTCTTCCAGCAGGTTGTTGGTAAATCTTGTTCAATCCATCTCCCGCCTTCATCCATGAAAATGATCTAAGGTGTGCGTGAAACAACTCCAAAATTAGGTGATGATAAAATATGTGATATGAATAATTTAAATGTGCCGTAAATGCTCTAATCTAATAATAATAATAATAATAATAATAATAATAATAATAATAATAATAATAATAATAATAATAACACTGATCTGACCAGAACTCATTCCTGGTGAACTGATTTGTGAATGAATGCATATAATGATAAAAATCAAAAGCATTTTCTTTTTTAATAGCACTTTTAGCACCTCCCACCCCCCCCCCCCAAGTCCTGCACTGACAGTTTATACAAACAACATTTGCTCAAACTCTCTTCCATTTCTTAGAATTTTCTTTCAGTGCGTTTTAACCACGGTGGTGAACAGATTGGTTTCACTATCACTATTGTGCAGACACCGATGTGAGCTATATTTTTAATGACGCAAAGCACAAAGAAATAGTTTTAATAATACAAGACACAATATTCTCCTTTTTTTGTGCAATTTTCTGTATTTTTTGTGAAATGCAAAAACAATGTGCCCACTTTCATTACACAAACATACACACTTCCTTTAATCCTCTTGCTCCCTGAGCCCCCCCCCCCTGCTCCTCCCGAACAGACAAATGCATTACGCAAATGAAAAACAAGTGAGAGGCTGGGAGGAGAGGCAGAGAGGGGGAGCAGGAGGGAGGGGAAATGAGATTTTATTTAAGTGTTCTTGTAAGCCATCTAAGATATTAATGTTGCAAAGCTACTTATCAATATTTAAGAACATAAAAGGAGTGCGAGGGCGGGGTGTGTGTGTGGCTCCATACGTAGGGGGGGGGGGTTGACCAGGAGGGACGTGCACTCTCGAGGTGTGTGCTATGTGTGTTTGTCAGAACCACAGAACAATCATTGTTGAGATGAGGTCTCTCTTGCAGTTGGAGACGAGGAATTGCTCGGTCTCCATCCCACTAAAAGCATTAACACAGAAAATGTGTATATATACACACACACACACAGACCCACATAAGGTGAGCTCTGTTAAGTGATGGTCAGGATGGTAAGTACATTTCTAATGTCCCATAACCACAACATACTTATTTTATGTTGTGGTTAAAATGTACTGATTTATGTCTAAGTGTGAGTTTACTGTACGCATTTATGAATGTGCAGGCAAACGTATATGCATCTTGTGGATAAGTTTGCAGACGGTCCACGCTGCTTTCATTCAAAAATATCTTCACTCATTTCTGTGTGAAAACAGGTACCAATTTTGTTTTCACAAAGTTGGTAACTGAAAGATATTATTCTCATTCATGAATAGCACATTTGTGTAATTGATGTTGTGTATATTTAATAAAATTTTATAAAATAATTGAAGCTTAGCTTTAACTCAGATTTATTATAATAATTCACAAAAAAAGGTGTCACATTGTTTAACTTAAATGCTTTGTGTCTTTAGTTATGGTGGAAAATGACTATATACAGTGAAGAGGAGACAGGAAACTGGGGCAGAGAGGTGGAAGACACGCAGCAAAGGGTCACAGACCAGGAGTTGAACCCGTAACCGTTGCAGGAGCAATGCAGCCTCTGTACATGAGGCACCTGCTTTAACCACAGTTATTCGGTGGCCTGTTAGCCCATTTTTTTATTTTAAAACACCATTAAAATTAAACTGATTTGTATCTTCTTTAATGTTTTAATCCGTGTTCGAAATTCAGGATTGATTGTAGAAAAAAAGAAAATGAAATGAAAGAGGGGGTGCATCAGATGTCGTGTGACATCCTTATGAAGGAATCTTGGCTCACATTAATACATGTTTAATATACAACTCTCTTAAGGTCCTGCCGCAGCATTTTAGTTGATTTGAAGTCTGAACTTGAACGCGGCCATATCAACATCCATCTTCTTTTCTTTTTCAAGCCTTCTGTTGAAGTTTTGCTGGAGTGCTTGAAGTAATTGTCCTGTCGCGTGACACAATCTTGAACACAGATGGCCTCACACTTGCCTCTAAAATACTTTGGCACCAGCCTGATCAATACTCTGGAATACAGAGGAGTTCATGGACAACTAAGTGAATGCAAAGCGCTGCAAAGTTGCGCTGCTGTGTTTAAGGTTTTAAATATCTTCTTTAGATATCTTTAGATATTTTTTTTGGATCAACCAGCAAGTTGAAGGTAACAAAATATATTCATTCAACACATATGTGTGTGAGGTTGAAAGGGGCAAATAAGTCATTTTGAACCTTTACTTCAGTCCCTTCCAGGAACATTAAAAACCATCAGGGAGAGAGGCGTGATTTCAGCTCATAGGAGCGAGGGCCAAGCACTGGAATAACAACAAGCTCATCTTGTACAAAAGCAAAGCAAAACACGTTGAAAACATCTTGTCACTTTATGAGGTGAAGCGCGCGACCTGAGCTGCTGGTCTCTTTATTTGAGCTGCATTATAGCAACACACACATACACACACACGCACACACGTGCAATGACCTCTGGACAGTGTTCTGTCTTCCTGCGTCTTCCCATGTCATCTCTAGTGTTACACATCCAAAGCACTTTCTGAACACAAACCACTAAATGATGGCTGCAGGGTGGAAGAAGTGTGTGTGTTATTCTGAGAGCAACACAGAAAACAAAAAGGAGTAAGTTTGTGTGTGTGTGAAAGAGAGAGAAAGAGATGACCCAAGGCGGGCCTAGACGGATGGGTGTTCTGACTTCCCTACAGGGGTGCAGGTACGCTTATTTACACAAAGCACCCTTAGGTGTGTGCGTGTGTGTGTGTTTTAGAAACCTGAAAACTTAGTCTTTCAAAGAGAACTACATATTATTATTATTATTATTATTATTGAACTCCTGTGTGGAAATCTGCCTCTCCTTTTTAAAGGGGTGGCCTGGAGATTCTGCAATTGTTGACGATTTAAACGTTAGGCAGCTTAAATACCTCAATCAGAAGACTTTCTACAAAAAAATGACTACCTAAAACAAGGAAAGGAAAATAAAACAACAAAAAACTTCAGCAGGCTTGACAGTAAATGGCTCTGTCTTTTTGTTTTTTCTTGCTGGAATATTCTGAGATGGTTTGAAAATTATCTGGTGCATCTCTGTGCATATTGTCCTTAAGATTACCTCCAGCAACATGAGCGTCACTGAGGGTGTTCCTCAGGGATTGATTCTGGGATCCTTCCCGCTCATTTGATATAGAAGGGATTTTGATCTTTCATGGTAAATGGACTGCATTAATATAGGGTCTTGTTGGCTGCTCAAAGCACTTTATGCTGAAAGCCCCCCCCCCCCATCCACACACACAGAGTTTGTATGTCCTCTGTGCAGGTGTTCGCCAGGTACTCCAGTTTTCTCCTGCAGTCCTGAAACAAACATATTTGGCTGGGAAACCCCTTCTCCCCAACTATAATGTTGTCGATATGGTGATATACTGCTCTGTGTCTGCACCTAATCAGGCGCTGTCAGCTACAAAAAAGTTTTTTTGTCCAGCATAGTTTCTGTGATTTAAAACCTGATCTGAATGGTAACAAAACAGAAGTCATGATGTTCCCAAATATAAAATTGAAGCAGCTGATTCTTCCCGCTATAAACACAATTTGGGCTACAAACAATTTATATCCTAAGGGATTTAAATTGACTATTTTTCTTTCCTTTATACCTCACATTCAGAAAACACTAGATAACTGAATTTAAACTGTGTTTTTTTCTTTAGAAACAAATTCTGTCTTTCTTTTGAGGACAAAAGACCTGTTGTCACCACCATTCTCTTAGATATATATTATGTTGATGTCATTTAAATTAAATCATGACAGCCACTGCAAGAATTTGATTTCCCTTTGGGGATCAATAAAGTGTTTTTGAATTGAATTGAATTTAAAATGTGGGCCTTGTTGCTATAACTTACATGAACAGTTTACAGTCTAACGTGGACCACTAAGGTTCAACACTGGCACTCGTTCGTATTTACAAAGCTGCTCTGGGACTACTTTACCCATTTCAATGGACTTTCTTGGGAGGTTATTATCTTTGCCCTCAAGTTTATTCCTACTAATATTCCCAGACCCCTACTTAACTGGGGTGGGGGGTGGGGGTGAATAGGCTAAGTGCTTGAACTTAAAGAAGTTGATCTTGTTGAACAAATTCAATGATTTTAGACGCAAGCCTTTCATCTTGCGTCTAGCAGCTTAAGGGGAGAACTTCCCTTTTGGTGGATTTTTGATTAATTCTCACCAGTTTCAGTTTCGGGGATGGTAATGATCATCATTAGCGTATTTTCAGAAATGCTAGGGACAGAGACATGTGCGTCTGTTTAAAGTTTTGTTGTGCTGCAATGTTAGTGATGGTTAAATTGAGTCTTTGAAAAGCCTCGACACCGCCAGGACTTGAATGAGCTCACGGCCAGATGCGCTCATCCCGACACTACACAGGCCACAGACTGCGGCTGTGCAATTAATCACATTTTAACCATGATTTCAGTTCTTCAAATCAGACTCCCTACAATCACAAAAAATAATTATTTTGCCCCAGTCTGTCCTGTGTTCTCAATGACACATGTACTTCAGGCACAAAGTCGACTTCGCCATGGGCGAATGACTCCTAAGCGATATTGAGGTCACACCGGTGTTTCTGTCCAAAAACCTTTAAGGAACCATTTCAGCAGCTTGACCAGCCTTTGCTCTGCTGGCCTGATTCATTTTCGTTTAGTCTGAATTTTTTTTTTCGTCCATATTTTATGAATTTAACATGCCTCTAAAGACAGTAGATAAACTTTTTAAATAATCATGATTTTAACGCTGACCGAAAAAAAAAAAAACCCTACAGCAGAGCCCTACCTGACCTGGAATGTGTGTCCACCTACTATATCTGAAAAATAAACACATACCGAATACAGATTTATACTTTAAATGAGTAAGTAATTAAAATATTTTTTTAGTCTGGACATTTGACAATTCAACCTTGTTTATTTTTCTTGAAGAGCGATGTATGTCTATGTAAATTCATCTGAAGTCCTGACAACATGGTTCACAGCTCAGCAACGGCTTTGAGGTTTAAAGTATGCTTGAATAACAACCCTGTCTGTTTTTATTCTGTATGGGAGAGACATTTGTTTCACAGCCATAGAATCACATCGATTTGCCTCTAAAAGGTGAATAAATTGTGCATGTGTTTTATGGAAACAGAAAAATCCATGCTGCTGTTTACAGTGCTTGCTCCTTCTGTAAATCAGAAGGTGATCAATGTGTGTATTGACTGATCCATTGCCTGGGTGTGAGTATATACTACAGAATAATAACGTGAGCGCATGTATATGGTACTTTATGAAAAATATTTATCTATTTTTGGGCTGCTTTTTTGTACGTGCGTGTGAGAGCTTATGTCTCCAGGAGCTGATGTGAAATTTGCACATACAGGCATGTGGCTGTACGCTCCTTTGCACATTTGTGGGCCGGCGTTTGTAGGTATGTGTTGTTTTTCAGCCCTCCAGCGGGGTCATTTCTGTATTGACAACCTGCTTGTCCCTGTCATACAGACAACCTGAGTAGAAAGGCCATTCTCATTTAGCCTGGTTAAGTGTCCATAGAGTCATAATGACCTCTAGCCATTTATAAATCATACTTTAACATGAGGGAGATGGACCTCTAACCGCTGACTGATTGCAAAATTGATCAAAATTACTCATTCATGAATCAGACAAGCCTTTTTGCAGAGTATTGTGTACATTCTCACAGCATTTTAAAAGGTGAGGAGCTCACAGGGGAAATAACAGTGTTTATGTTACAAAGTTGTAGTAGTTATATTTTGGCTGATCTTTTGCTTCATTGTTTTTATGACTTTATCCAGTGCACAAATCTCACGTCTTTATTCTATTTCTTTCTTTTTGACTTTCTCCCTCTAATTCTCCAAGTCCATCTTCCCTTTATTCATTTCAATCAACAGCCTCATATTAATCTGCATAGGAACAATCAGCAGCTCATGTTTACTGATTTGCTCAATCAGGTATCAGTTATCCCTTGAGGTTTGAGGTCCCCATTGACGACCCGTTTATGTGTGTGCGTGTGCGCTGTGGACAAAGGAAGAAAATCCAGAGGAGAGCCAAGCAGAACGTGTTGATCGATCTCCAGCAATTACCAGCCAATCGAAATGTGATTTATTTCCCAAAGAATTATTCCAATATAGAGAGAGTTGGCCATCAGATGGGAGGTGTACATGAGTGTATGAGTGTGTGCGTTTGTGTGTCTGTATATGTATATGTGTGTTAATGGAGATCCTCGTCAATAAAGCACCATTTATTCTTCTATTCTTCTTCCTGTATCCTTCCATCTGTCTCTATCTCTATTCATCGTTCTCTGCATTTTCTGCCTGCAGTTTCCTCCTATTCTTTTTCCCCCATCCCCATCCATATTCTTCCTCTCCATACCTCCATCCTCATTTCTATCCTTCATTTTGTCCATCATCCCTTTCTTCTGTCATATCATTTCCAGTACTTTTTTTTGCCCAAATACATGCTCCTTTACCAAACCATGGATCTCCCAAACTTCTCTCTCCTGTTCCTTCCTTATATTCTCCTGCTATTTTACTCCATGCCCCCTTCCTTCCTTCCTTCCTTCAGTCCAGCTTTTCCCCTCCCTCCCTCCCTCCCACTTTGCCTGACCGCTCCCCAGTGAGACTATCATTCTGAGGTCTTGTCAATATGATCAGTCAACCAGACAAAAAGAACAACTGACCAGTGGAGATATTTTGACTCTTAATCCCCACCAGCCTTTCGTACCCTCCCCCTTCAGTCTTTTTTTTTAATCTATTTATTTATTTTTTATTTTCTTACCACCACTACCTCTTCTCTTCTCCTCTCGTCTCTTTTTGTTGCACTTAATTAAGTCGCCAAGTGGCTGTCAGGAATAATTTTTTGCTGCAGCGCGGTGCCGAGGGCCGCGGTGGACTTGACATTTGATAATATTGCGTCTCCACGTTGATTGAAATTGATTTTACGGGGGAGAGAGGCCCCCTGCTCGCCACCGCTGTGATCGTTTGACAACTCTCAGCCAATCAGCCCCAAGGACAGCCCCTGGACCCCCTATCTTTGGCGTGGCACTCATATTCCAACGAGTGATGGCTGGGCCCCTGCTTGTCTGTGTGTGTGTGTTAGAGGAAGTGTGTGTGTCAGGATACCAAGGGGTCGGACGTGGAGTACCGTCGTGGGGTCATGGAACTGGCAGTCACAGTTCCCATAAATCAGGTGGGCAGAGCAGAAAAAATGCTCAAATTTGCTCACTTTTCTTGAGTGTTTTGCATGTTGTGTAGCCAACTGGATTTGAAAATCTCTACAAGTAACACACACACAAATTTGGCTTTTTTTTCTTCTTTTTTTTTCTTTCTTCAGCAATCCCTGCACCCTTCAGCTATGTTTTTCCCCTTGAAGGTAATAGAGGGTATAATGTTAGATGCAAATGACTGTTTTAATTGTTGCCTTATTAGTGGGGAGCAGGGATGTTAACTAAAGAACATCATGATGAAATGCCACTCAAAAGCAAGCAGCAGTTGGAAGCAATCAGGGTAATTAATTAGCAAGAAAAACACCACCATCAGTGTTATGTTTACAATAAGACTGCCTTTCTTCTCTCTCCTACAGGAAGACCAAACGTGAGCAGCGGACTTTCATTTCCTGTACAGATCCTCAGCATGTTACTGCTATGTGTTTTATGAGCTCTTGTCCCAGGGCAAAACTTAATTGTCATTTTCATCATTTTAAAAGATAAAGCATGTTGTACTACTCCGCCTAAGGAGCCCAGACTCGCACAGCAGTGATTTAAATTGTTTTGGGATGCTGTCTTAATTAGTTTTGACCAGTTTCGTTCTCTGTGCATTTATATTTACCTTTTTTTAATGTCTGACACATTTTGTTGTTATTTTAAAGTGCTTTGTAACTTTAATGAAAAATGTCACAGAGATAAGCGGAGCAGCATCCTCAAGCATCAAACAGCCTCATTACATTTTATTACTTTTTTGTGGAAACAGTACATTTCATTTCAAGCGTTAGCTGTTAGAAAATAAAACAATACATGATCAGTTACAATAATGCAGAGATGCAGCACAACAGCTCTTTTTTTTAACCATGTCTTTACACTTCTGTTCATAGCAGCCACTTTAGAGAGGTGGAGTCAGACACCTGACTTGATTTTCCCCCTCTTCTCTGTGAGATGTGCATCTTTTGAAATCAGTATTACAACTTTGCACTATTTAGTTTAAACGAATGTAGAGTGCAGCATGATGCCGAGGTGGGTTGGGGCTAATGACACAACTCTGATCTGGGTATTTGACATCACAGGACCCTAAAAGTCTGAACATCTCACTCAATGACATATTTCAGATTCTGCCTGTCCAGACTAAAATGACAGGGATGTGTTATATTGGAGTTTTTGATTTGGTATTAATTTTGGACGGCCAAGTAAATGCTCTCAAGGAAACTTTTTTTTTCTTTCCCCATAATGAAGTTTTGGTAAATAAAGCTCAGCGTTATCTTGATGTCTCTTTGTTTACGGTTTTAAAACTGCCACTTTTTAGATTTAAAGTGAGTTTGATTCAATCACATGAATAAACTTAATTTTTTTTCTTATGCTACACAGTAAAGATTGTTCATCACAAGTTATAATACTTCCAAAAGGCCACGGTAGTTTCTCCTGACTTGAGTAAAGTGACTGTTAACATAGGAATCCTACATTCTTCACAGTGAAGTGACACTTGAATATAGTGTAGCAACTTGGCTTTGAACATCTACTTTGTAATCAATTTTGATTTACTTCTGAGAAATTTGGTAAAATTGAACCTCTGCCGTGGAAGCTACTCAACCATGAGGCGCTATCCAACTCAACAGTAATGAGCTAAGGCATTTTCTCTGGCTTTGATAAAGACTCGCTCAACTGCAGCATACGATTAACATGAGCTGCATCACAACATGCTGACGCCTCTCACGCTGTCATTTCTATGAGAACTTCACTTGCAGAAACTGAAAATTCTGTCTTTGCCTCCTACCTGCTCCCCTGTATTATCACAGCCGCTTTGTCTCCTCTCCCACTTAAACCCTTTTTAGTCCTCCTAAAGACAGTCATGTAGTTCACATTCAAAACAGTCTCTTCATTTTCTTCAGTCACTCCTCTTTCCATTTTCCTTCAACCACCTTGTCTTTTACTCCACCACTTTACCCCTTTCCCACATACTCAGTCCCCACCTCACCCTCACCTTCTCTATTAACATCTGGCCTTGCCCCTCTCCTGCTGTCACAGCTGCAGTAATTAGGCAGTCAACACATCCCACTGCAATCATTTACACAACACGCAAACGTACACGCATTTAACTAACGCTCGTGACACACAAAACATTTAACGGAGTCACTGCCTTACAGAGAAATGTGCAAAAATGAAATAAACAACTTTGAAAGACTCACTACAAATTTAGATTGAAGTTACAAAATTGAAGTAAATTCAGGGTGTAACATTACATCGCTATCTTAAAAAAAGTAAGGACAGAAAGGAAAAAAAAGAAAGATTTTTCTAGCAGGTGGTGACAACATGTGATTATAATGATGATATGGCAGAAAAAAAAGCATTACCTGTTAAAGATGGGAAAGGATGGACAGAGGAGTTCTACCTTGTCAACAAATGTCAGAAATATGTTTGATTCCCAGGGACACTGGTACTGGATCCTGGGAATAAAAGTCAAATCCAGTGGAATCAGACAAATTCTCTGCATCAAAGAGGAAAATGATGTCGGCGGGTCACGCTCAGCCTAACCTGCGTTCTTTTTAAAGCTTTTAAAAGGACATGGTAATTAAAGCTTGTCAAGTTACTATTACAACTGAGATTTATGAACTTTTGGTAGCAACGTACTCATGTACAGGTTTTGATTGTCAGCACTGAACTGGGACACTCTGAGACAGGTATTGGTTGACTTTTTCTATTGAAGGACACATGTTATAGTCTTTTAAAGGTCTTAATGTAATCTCTATTGTAAAGAAATAAAGCAGAACAGCCAGATTTTGAGCCATGACAACACTTGTCCACTTGGCTTTTTGGCTTTTTCAGTCAAGTTAAGTCTTATTTTAAGTTTTAGAGGCTATCATTAACAACTGTGGATTCAATGCACACCATTTCTCAATAAGTTCTTTTTTTTTTTTTTTTGTCCTTAATGACAGGTTTCAATGTTTTGTTAGTATGTCCCTGTGGTGTCTGCTGGTGACTAGAAATTAGACACTTCTTTCTGGGAGGAAAACAATAAATAAAATGGAAAGAAGAATTCAAATTTCTTAGCTGCAACCTTGAGAGAACTTTATTAAACATGACTTACGCATTTTAAGTCAAATATAATGATAAACATCTAATCTGTTGGTTACCTTTCTTGAACTTATAAACAGTTGGACAAGAGCCTTGTCGAATATTTTTATTCCTTTTCTTCTTAAGTGAACCAGATAACGGCTGACAGGATTTTGCTGTTAAAAGTAAAGCAAAAACAGGGTTCAGATGTCTGACTTCCAAAGAGCAGAGACTGCAGGATTATTTAAGTTGTGGGTTAAGTTCAAAGATGTGGAAGTTGGATAATTAAATACTGAGGGGTATTTTTTATGTACTAATTATACTGTTCAGGAGCCTTACAGAACCTTACAGGTTATAATTGTCTGCTTCACATTTAGCTTTCATAGATCTAATTTCTTTAGCAGTTTACTCATATTCTTTTCCCTCTTTTACATTATTTGTGAACACTGACGAACTACAGCAGGACAGAAGGGGATATGGGGTAGTTGGTAGGGGGTAGGACCTCAGACCTCAGACCTCAGGCCTGAGGGCTCAGAGCCACATTGTATTTGTGCATGTGGGTGTCCAAAGCATCCCTCTGTTATTCACCACCAACCTCACCATCTTCCGTGTCTGTCTGTTCATGTGTGTTCTAATACATGCATGAATATGTGAAAGTGTCGCTTATGGGGTTGTATTTGTGCACACGCTCGTGCATATTTGTTGCTGTGTGTGCGCGCGCGTGTGTGTCTGTGTGGAGGCCGTTGGCCAGGCCATCCGTTATCGATGCTCCTGCCTCGGGGTACGTCGGAGGAAATGAATGTGTGTGTGTGTGTCTGTGAGTGTGTGTGTGTACGGGGGGTCATGTGGTGTCGTCAAGCAGCGGCTGGTGAAAGATGGCCAGCACTGATATGATCAGTCATCTGTTGATCAAGATGTACTACTGCCGCCTCGTCGCAGTTCCTCTCTTTGAATTTCACCGTTAACTCTTGTGCCTCTGTTTCTCTCCGTGTGTCTCTTTGTTTCCACTTCCTTGTGTATCTTCCTTTGAAACTTCTTTATTTCTCTCTTTTCCCCCCTGCATCTTTTCATTTCCAGTGGACATTACTGTTGTGACATTTAAATATCTTTCTTTCTCCAGCTGAAGACCCTGACACTCCAAGCTGATGGCCAGCTGTCAGGAGCATCGGGGACCTGGCTTACTAAAAAGTTAACCATGGAGTTAAATGCTGCAGACACCACTTTGTGTACATGTTTTCTATGCAGATCCTCATCTGCAATGAAGAGTTGTGTCCTCCTGCGCAGACGTAAATCAGACCTTCCACTTGCCATCTTAAGTGCCATTTTGCTCCTCTGTTGAGGGTGACATGCGGAAACCCAGCAAAGGGAGCATTCTGTTGTTTCTGATTGTCAAAGACAGTTTGGTGTGTCGAGGCCTTAAGGGCAAGTAGGATTTGAAAGAAAGCATCTGCATCAACCCAAAATGAACACTGACGGGCAAATATGTATGTTGCTGCGTCTATTATCAGAATTGTCTGTGTAAGAGGGATGTCTAAGACCATCAGTTAACTGAATGTGTTTCTTTAAAAGGGAATTTATTTCACAGACAGTGTATGCCAGCGGGCCATCTTATGAGTACATTAACCCTACCACAGAAGAGGCTCGCTCCGTATCAATATCTGTCTTTCTTTACATGTTGCTTCCTCTGTATCAAATGATATATTTCAGTCTTCAAGCCTCTCTGTTAAATCCATGCATCACTCAGTGTAACACAGACTGGATATTGGGTTGTGTGTCTGGGCCTTTGCCATCTAACAGCTTTGTGCTGTGTGTCTGTGTGTCTTCATACTCTGCAGTTTTTGTTTTTTCTCTTTTGTTGTTTTTTTTTTAACCACTTATTTCGCTCAATACTGTTCTCCTCTGTAGTCTTTTCCCTCTTGTGCCTCTGTCTCTTTCAACCTCATCTCTTTCCCTTTCATTAAAGTGTCATATTACGCATACATACACACAACCGGCCAGGAAATCTTAGGAAACAATCACACATGCTCAGTAACTTGCACAGATACTAAAATGCACACAGCCAACATTGCACAAGGGAAATGCAAACTTGCACACACACAGAGACATAAACACAAAAACTGTGGTAAGTAGGTAAAGTGCTTTAGCAACTGTGGTTAACATTAAAGCACCACTCTAAAGTGCTGTGCTCTGTGGTGAATAGCTAACAGACTTCAGAGAGTTTGGTTTTTTAACCTTATGACACTGATGTTTTTTTGTGGTTAACAGATAATGGGGCTTTACTATGCGGTTAAGAGCTGTGTGTACTTGCACAAGTGTGTACAGGCGTGTTTTCACAATTTCTTTACATGCTTAGACAAGACTGTTCATACACATTAGGGCTACATTGTTAACAGAACAGCTGAATGCAGTTAAAGGCTGAAGCTTAATTCTGTAGGTGTGTATCGGTACGATACCGGCTTGTGACCTGACAGATTTAATTCTTTAAGGCAACTGTCACATCCAGGCGTTTGCAATCATATTAACTAGGAATTTATTTTATTTGTGTTTAAAGTGATCATCAGATGGCCATTTCTGACCGTTTTCTCTTATCTAGGGTACTTTCACAGTTGCACTCAGTATACATGCAAACAGTGGGAAATTAGTTAATTAATTAATTAATTTCATTTTTCATTTCATAAACAAAAAATTTCTGTTGCCAATCAGTAATAAAACCCAGACTTCCAAACCAAGCAATGATAGACTAAACTTTGAGTGAGTACTTTCATTTTACACAATGATGAGCCCTGAAATCAAGCCATTCATGTTCAGGCCACAATCAGATCCAGAGTATGAAAGTCGTCAGCAATATTGTCGTTTCTGCTGTTGCTATTTTGTTCAGTGTCTGTACAAGCCGACGGCTGATGTTGCACAAACCACTTTGAATAGATGCCAGTGGAGGAAGGGCACGCTCTCTGCTTCCATAGAACTGGATAAGTACTTAAAAGCATAAGTCAGGAACTCTCCTTCTTCTTTATCTTCAGTAGTTTGACAGCAGATGACTAAAAATAAGATGTAAGTGACTGGACAGAGATGCAGTCCTTTTTATGCACTTTTTGTACACACACACAAAGTTAAAATCACCTCATTTTGCCTGTAAGGACCTTATCCACACTATCACTTATACAAGAGTTAAATAGCATTTTATTTTGGCTCCATTGCTCCAAGTACTAACATTAATTTGATGCAAACATATATTCTGTAAATAGTCAAAACTGCTTAAATTCACATCATTTTAGGCCCTAAAGAAAAGTTTACACTCCTTAGCATCTCATAATAGACCTAAGGTTGTTTTATTAGCATGGTATAATCACTGGCAGAACATCACTGAAACGTTGTTCCACAGTTGGCTCACACAATTCAATTTACTTCAAAGTTTTGCAAGTATTCATCAATGTTAATGCTTAATGACTGTGTCCGCATGTCGATCGCTTTGCATGTGTCTTGAAATCACTCATCACTCTCAGTGTTTTCTGTGGGAAATAGATAATGTCTTTACAATGTGTGGTTAGAGTCAAAACCAGCACAGTTCACTGTGCACTGACCCCAGCTGATGCATAATGTAACAGCGCTGACCACACTGATGTATTAGTGGACTAAATGACTGTATTAATGGTGCTCAATAAAAAGAAGAACGGACTAAGGGGCTTGAAAAGTGCTTTAAGTGAAGGTGTGGAACTGTGATTGGCCATGATGACCTGCGTGTAAGTGTGTCTGCACACGTGAGTGTGTCCAGCTTGTCCGGAAATCTCAGAAAATCCACTGCAAGTGAGGAGATGCTTCAGTAATTCTTTAAATAAAAGAGATGTAATGGCAAATCAAACAGCAGCATTTTTGTTTCCTGTTTTTTTTTTTTTTTTTTTAACGTGCACGTCTGTCTGAGTTAGTGCTAATTTTGATGGTCAGCGAATGGGAACATTCAGACTTTACCGTTAGAGCGTTTTGAGGCCCAGTTTCCATCAATGCACCATTTGCCATTTTTTCAAACCTCCATTCATTACTGAGTGAGGTTTCAGTGATACATAAATGAGCATGTGATAATGTTTGTCTTGATTTTATAACAGGCAACGTTACTGTTCTTCTGTGTTCTAGCAAACAGTTTGTTGGTATCAACGTAGAAGGAGCTCTTACAGAGAAGCAGCTATTCTATGTCTGTGTCTGAATAAATCCAACGGTTTTTTATTTAAAGTAAAAAAAAAAAAAAAAAAAAAAAACATCCCTCCAGCAAAAAACACCCCTCATTATTGTTTATATATATGTATTTGTGTTAAATAAAACCTCTGGAGTTTTGAAAACGTTATAATGTAATTATACATGTACTATTGATACATTTATTGTCCAGTTTAGTACCATTCTGATGCTCCATTGGCTCAGTTCATGTTAACGAAAGTGAAGTGTACTGCACTGACAAGAGACAGGATTGCTTTCTAATGACTGATTTCAGCTGACATCTTGCCTTTCCATGTCTTTTTGCACCTCGCTTTGTTTACATGTTTATTTCTCTTGCCTTGTGTCATTTCACATTGCTCCAGATAACTTAATTTATAGTCACGTAAAGTTTGATTTCTTTGCATGTGTGCACTGCATGGGTTGCTAATAACACCTGGTCAGTGCTTTGCATCAACAGCATCTTTAGAAGTATGTTTCCTGAGAAAAATGCTGATGTTTACCCACTGCATACAGGCATGTATGCAGTTTCATGTGGTTTCATGTGGAAAAATGTGGATGGCGAGAAAGTGTAAACCTTGCAAGTGATATTTGCAAGGCCCGATATGAAAATTCTTCATCTTGTGTTCTGGTGCTTAACATGGTTTTAGAAATAAGGTAAAGGAACTGGAAGTTTTAGGTAGGCGTTGAGGTTATGCATTGATGTTAATAGACAGCTATAATGCATTAAATCAATGAATATCTTTATAAAGATCTACAAGGAAACATGAGCATGCATGCTTGCTAGTTATCCTGACATGTCTTCTTTGATTCATGTCACTGTAGTCTAATATTCGTCCCCTACATGGGTAACATTATCTTAACCTTTCTTCTCTTCACCATCTGTCTCTCTTGACTCCTGCCTCCTGCTTTCAACCCTAAGTTGTTCAGTGTCTAGCCCATATTGTAAACAACTGTCATATCTATCCCTCCTAAATAGTCTTCACAATTGTGCCAGCATGTACGCACACACACACACACACACACACACACACTCCATAGCATATCTCATAAATGTTTCAGATACAGGGCTGCATATCATCTAACTACACCCAATGCCTTGTCCTCACTTATTTACATCCGGCTGCCCCCACACCACTGAAACCTCAACACCAACATCAATGATTCATCAGCCAATGTTTTAGCAAAATGCATACCTCTTCTGTCAATATGCAGCAAGAGAGGAGGGGGCAAGAGGAGGGAAAGTATGGGACTGCAAGAAAGCAAAAGGAGAAGACAGAGGGAGACTAATGAAGAGTTAAGGGAGGGACGAAAATACCGACAACAGTTAAGACATCAGAGGAAATGAGGTGCAAGGAGGTTTGTGGTGTTAGCAGGGACTGGAAAGGACAAAGAGGAAGAGAAAGAGACTAAGACAGTTAGAAAACAACATTCATATGAGCGATATGAACCTACCCCACAGCCCCCACCTCATCTCCTCTTCTGCTTTACTTCTGCTTTCAGAGTCCAACATTTGATCCCTATTTTACGGATGAAATACAGTCTTTCTTTTATTTTTGTCAGAAATCAATGACATTATGCCGACACACAGACACGGGAGTCCGATATGTCTTTTACTCTTTAGATTTCAGTAGAACACGACCCTCCTCTCCTCCTGGGGCGTCATGAGAGTTTGTGGACATTTACATTGATTTTAAAAATGTAGCTGTGTTTTTGAGATTGTTGTGGTTTTGTGGTATACAGATACAAGAAAAAAGAAAAAGGCTTGAAATACGCACAGTAATTCATAATGAAACTGATATAATTAGTCTTCAGTTAAAGGCTAACAACTTTCCTTTTTTTCCAACAATAAATTAGAGCTAAACATTTTACTTACTTGCGCAGATCGATGGTCCTGCATTAATGACGCACTGAAACAATCTCAGAAAATCTCATAGTTTGACAGCACAGAACATGATTTTACACAATTATTAATTTTAGGTAACCCTTAAAGGAATAAAAACAGAAGTGTGTTTTTGGCTGAAACCTTTTTTTGTAATGGACGTGTACTTGGTGTAAAGGTCTGGCAACTGAGATTCTGTTCTGTTGTTATTTTCTCCCAAGCCAGCATAGAGATGCGTCTTTAATTTTATAGAAAAAAATAAAAAAAATCTCAATTGGTCCAAATGACTTCATTTCCAAAGATTTTTTAAAATTCAAATTTGTATTTAAATGAACCTCAACTAGGTGTTCCTTTGATATGAATAGTATTTGCCAAGTTATTTGCCAAGTTATGCACACATTATCATTCATAAAATTTGCCTTTGTTTATAACTTGCATGTCCAAAAGATTTACAAATGTGGAGTATAGTCCATTTTTTTGACCACAGACTGTTATTTTATTATTTTAATATAATGAAATAAACAGAACCAGTAAGTGGCATTATGCACCCTCTTTTAAATATCTATACCAAACTTTTCTCTTTAAATATTTTTCAAATATTGAATAACTGTATGAACCAGCAGATTAAAATCCACTGACATGTGCAAGTGAAATTCAAAGATATATGCATTGGGACATAACAATAATAATAATCATCATCATCATTATTATCATGAGGCATCAACATATATAGACTTAAAACAAGATGGTAGTGACCAGATAGAGATCTCTGTAGAGTTAAACAGTGCTTTTTATACAGTTTTTCTACATGTACAAAGTTAAGATTACCTAAAAAAAAAAGTTAGAATAGCAATTTATATTGCATATATGCATTGCCCCAGGGACTAACATTCATTGCTATTTTTCCACTAACACATATTCTGTGCTCACTTAAAATGTCAATTCATGTTATTTTGGTCCTTTACAAAAGTTTACACTCCGAATGTTCCTTTAAACTGAGACATTATGCTTTTAACAAAACTCAGTCAATATTCAGAAAATTAGCTTCCTCCTTAACTATTTCCATGGAAATGAGAAGATCGGTGCCAGCCAGGTGTGGCAAGAAATGATCTCAATTATTAGAGGTGTGAGAACCTCTATAAAAGCAGAAATGTTTGACATTTTGCTGGTCTGAAGCAATCAGGTGTGTTAAAACACCAAGCAGGAAAGACATCAGTAATGACTTTCTAGAAGCAGTCGGTGCGATCCATTAATCTGGGAAGGATCATTTCTAAACAAGTAACTAAGCGTTCAAGACCGTCGCTTATCTTCCCAGAAATTGACTTCCTTGCAAACTGACCCGAATCTCAGTGTTGCAATGATCATAAAAACTGGTTTTAAGAAGAAAAAAAAAAGCATTCTGGAGACAAATGAGACAAATCTGTCCAACTGAGAAACTGTGAAAAAAGAGTGTGTAGACCTTGACTTTGACGGCAAGTTGTTTCAGGGTAACAAGGACAAGACACTTCTGCTTTTTGCTCTCTCTCTCCTTTTCTGTCATTTGGCGCCCAGGGTGAAATTATGATAATAAGAGAAAGGAAAAGCTATTACTGAGGCTGCTCTCTCATTATGTAAATGATATTAAACAGGCCCAGTGCGTGTGCAGATGTGTGTGTGGTTCTATTGTGTATTCACACCTGATCAGCTGAGCAGGCGGGTGCATGCACACGCCTCACCGTTCCTGTACACTGACACGTGTGTGTCTTTGGCTGGTTGCACCTACGTGGACAAGCTGAGCATGTCTCCCTGCAACTTTGCTTGTGTGTGCACGTGTGTCTCCTTGGGCTATAAGTGCTAATTTCCACACGGTGATTACAAGGTGTCAAACTCACCCACATTGATTATGACATGTTAATTACACGCTAAATTTCCATCTGCTTTGACATACGCGTTAAAACCATGACCGTAACTATCTTGTACTTTGTATTTGCATGAGCTGATTGTGCATTTAACAAAGCACATCAGAGAGACATAACTGTCGTAATTGTAAGGGATAGCTGGGGTTATTAGCAAAACTGTAACTTTGTGTTTACCTGCATTTGATAAGTGACAGACCAGTCTTGAGAAACAAGTACTGGTGACTGATACGGTGCAAAAGTGGTGGTGTTTGTATTTTAGTTGTTACACAACTCCTTCATGGTTTCTTTTGACCTTTTCAGATCTGAAAAAGCTGAATTTGTCAAGGATCATGGATTCATTAACATCTGCTTTAAGTAATCCACCTCCTTTATTCATGACGGGAAACATTTACAGGAACAAATTTATATTATTAAATAGTATTACATTCAGATGTATGCAATATAATTGCCAAATTAAAATTTTCTGACTCCGCTTACTGTGACCTCAGTGCAAAAGACGGGAACATAAAACAATCATCAAATAAATGTACCTTAAAAGCAGGAATAGCTGTATGAATAAAAATACTTGGAAATTAACCATATTAAAATTCATTAAAGTTCTAAATTGATCTATATAGAAGTGCTAAGGAGCTTTAGAAGTATCATTAGTCATCATAGTCAACTAATGACCTTTGTATAAATTTCTAATCTCCAAACCCTGTGATAATAAAAGGTATAAGATTCCTATAAATCAAATGAATGCTGTGATACAACACCAATGTCGTTCCATATTATACTTACAAGCTAATTGCAATTTTTTAGAAAGCAATTAAAAGGAAATGTAAAAATAGAAGTTTAAAACTTTCATATAGAGCTTGTAGACAGTATGAGTGGTGGTGTAGAGAGTGAACTGTCTACTGAAAAGATGACATTCAAGAAGTACAAGATGATGGTAAAACCAGCAGGAGTAAGAAATATATATATATATATAAAGCTTAGGTCACTGCCACGGGTGACTAATCGGTGTCTGTGTTGACAAGAGAGCATTTAATTATCTGCTGTTGCTGTGTAAAGAGAATCTCAAGTGACGTAGCAAAATATGCTTCAGAATAAATATCACTTATTGAATCTTTGAAGTCTGTTTGCCGCACAGGTGGCATTAACTTATTTTGAAACTCACTAAAATATGTATGTTACCTCATGCTGCAGCTAACTGAATGGTTGATAATTATTTCTGAAGTTGAAAAATTGAGAAGTAGCAAGCATGTGGGTCACAAAGGACGTCAGCGTTTCACTGAAATCAATGATTCACTGACTGAAATTGAAAAAAGAAAAGTATCTCTACTGTTGAAGTTCATTTATCAGCAGTAGGGTGTTCACCTATTGAAGTTTCATTACCAAACATGTTATGATACAATAACATAAAAAAAAAGTAATCAGGCTATTTTTAAATTTGCTTTTGTTTTTCTGCAACGCCACTGCACCAGTAATAAGATGCAGAATTGCAATGATAATCAATAGTCCTTGTTTCACCTATAATTTCACATACAGCCTTTGAGGAAAATCACATAGGGAGATATTCTTAAAAAACTAATTACAATATTCTTTATGTGATTATGAACTTTTCTGAAAGAAATATTGACAATCTGCCAAATCACTAGCTGCTCCATGTCTCTCTGTCCTGAACATTTGTGTGATTGTATGTGCACTTTAATATAGTGCTGCTCTTTGTGTGTTTGTTTGGTGGTCCGTCCTGCTCTCTTCCACTGCTTGTTTATATGCTTCATACCACAGGTCCTCAGGGATTCATAAATATTGATTGTTCCAAAGGATGGATGGCTGCTTGATAGCCTGTCCAGGCCTTGGGAATACAAGTGTGCATGCACTCATGCACGCACACAAACACACACAAATGAATACTCCTAAATCCCTCTTTCCAAGTAGCCACAGACCAATGCAATCTGTCTCTGTTACTTTGATTCAGAAAACAAAAGCAGTACTGTTAAATGAAAATGTGTGCAATATCTTCAACAGTCATTTTTTATTACTTTGTGGTACTATTGTTGCTCTATCTCAGCTTTATAAAGATACAGAAGTAAAATATTTTTAATATTCTATCATCCAGAGTTCAGAATTGGGACCTTGGAACAATCAAAGCTGTTTACTGTGTTATGCAGGAGGTCTGTCAGAATACAGAGGTGGAAGGAGTGTCTGGTGGGCACGTCAAGCATCTGCAGTGTAATAAGTTTAGGGCAACATGACAATGAATAAAAATGACATTGAAACATTCTCTTTTGGGATATGACAAGACAACTTAAATAAGTTTTTATGAAAGATTAAAAAAAAGTTTTTTCTCATAATTTATATATATATAAATATGTGTGTGTATCTGAGATTTCTGTCCTCCTCTTCCAGATGTTCTTCCAGTATCGCTCCATCTCAGCCCTGGGTGAGTCAGCTGCCACCTTTACTGCCCTGTCGCTGAGAGTAGCTCTTGGATGGGTTGTTGGGGAACATGGTCTCTACTCCTCTGGTGTATCTCTTGAGACGGGTGGCCAGGGCTGTGAGCCTTTGTTTGGCAGATTCTAGTGCCTTGGCTGTGGAAAGTTTGCTCTGTTTCTTGGGCAATTGTTTCTGAATGTTCACAACTGTCTGTCTCTCTGATAGAAGACTAACTTCTCTCTGGGTAGTCATGATTTTTGCCTTTAGCCATATTGTCCATGTAGGTTGTTCTTCCTCCCCACAGCTACTATTGATGTTCATGCTGTTCATCTCATAGTCAAGCATCTCAAGGACTACTGATGCTGCTGAGTCTATGAGCTGATTGGTCTCAGCTCGTAGAGCTGCATTCATATCCTCTGGCAGTGATTCTGGTGGTACTTTGTTAAGCCTTGGTGAGTAGAAGGTAGTTGAGTTCCCCTTGGACTTCATTATTCCTCCTCTCAGGTCAGCTGTCCTTATGTTAAGGTTGGGCATGATTATTGGGCCTTGGTACCCAGTCTCAATGTGTGGGGTGGTGGTGGTGGGGAAACCCCCCCACTGACCTGTTGTCCTGACTTCCCCTTACTGTACCTCATCTAAACTGGGATATATATATACTATATATATATATATATATATATATATATATATATATATATATATATATATATATATATATATATATATATATAGGCTGGGCAAGTTAACGTGTTATTATCGCATTGACTCGTTAATTTATTATCGCTGACATTTATTTATTTTATCGCATGTTAACGCATGTTGCTCACATGCTTTTGTTTTTGAAAAGTCTGTTACTGGCTGCTGCGGAACCGGAAGAGAATTGGCAGGTAAATATGTGGAAAAGCTAAAACAGACATGGAGAGCGGTAAAATTCCGTGTACTTTACAGTTCAGGTAGCCATATTAACAATTCAGTCTGAAAAAAATGGACTGCAACAATACTTTCAAACCCCTCTGTTCAAGACAATCACGTCATTCCTCCATTTATCATCAGATCTGCTCCATGCGTTCACTGTCGCGCTATTCTCTTACTGGTTACTTCAGTGTGGCTCCATCTAGTGGCACTGATGTGTAATGACAAGAGAAAGTCTAGTCCTCGATTATTAAAATGACCTCCATTTTTGAGAATATGACTTCTAGATTAAAATATCGTCCTATATTCAGGCCAATACAGTAGTCTGATCAAGGACTTATTCAACAGCAGATGGGTGTCCTGCAATGCTGGAAATGAGCATCAGAAGATTCTGTGCTCATCCTGATCTGAGGAGAAAAAGACTCATGTCAGACGCAAGGCTGGAGGGTGCTTTGGTTCATCTATATATGAGCTGAGTTTTCATTGAGATTTCCACAATATTGCAAATATTATAGTATGTGATTCCAGCGCCACCATACTACCTGAATTGCCGCGCACAGAGCCATTTCTGGGTTATTCTCCGTAACCGGACAATTAAATATTAAAAACAAATTCAGTCCTGTGGCCTGATTTTTCATTTGGTATTTTTTGTGCTAGATTAAAAAAATGAAAAACAAAATAAAACTTCACTTTTTAATTTTTTAAATTTCTGTTTGACAATTGAAAATGGAAAGAAGGAATGATACACAGATTGATAAAGTTACTGAACTTTAACATGGACATTTTCATTTTATTCTCCCAGAAGGAGGATTTGACAGAAACAAGGTTAATTGTAACCACTGCCAAGTTGAACTCCCCCTTAACCCTGTAAAACCCAAATATAGAAAAAACACTAAAAAATTTTTTTTCAACCATTAAGATGTTATTGTAGGAGGCCTTTGAGGCTGAAAATGAGGTGTTTTTCAAAAAAATATGTTTTTGTAAGTTTTTACGGAAATGTTGTAATATTGCAACATTGGGCTCAATGGGGAGCAGAATCTCCTGTATCTGTACTCATTGTCTGAACAACAATACAGAATTAAGGATTCATTTGCAGGGTTTTACTTTTGTCACAGAACAGTATAACATGAAAAATAATCTCAGTCATGTTGTTATGAACAGTCATTTATTGCAACAGCAAGAACTTTGAAATTTATTTACAATGATAGTCCCAGAAACAGTTCTTGTCCTCTGAAAAACAGAGGCGGACATGACATTTGCTGCATTGGGTATTGGTATACCCTTTACTGCAATGTCTGCAGTGTCCTCTCTTCACTTTTATTGAGAAATGTCCAAAGTGTTGTGGCCACCTGGAAAGAGAAGAATCAATATTAATATTAATAATCCATTTATATATATGCCAAAAATGCATGATGATACAAGTCAAAGATATCACAAACATGGCAAATAGCAGAAATAGATTCTTACCAGAATGAGAGAGCATGGTAGTTGGGCCTGGAGCTTTCTCATGTTCAGGATCTCCTTCTTTGGCATCTTGAGAGCTTGGCAATGTCGCTTGTAGAGGAGCCAGCCGTTGACCACAGCAAGGGTGATGGTGTGCCGGAAGATGTACAGTCATGGAAAAAATTATTAGACCACCATTTTTTCTTCACTTTCTTGTTCATTTTAATACCTGGTACCACTAAACGCCATCATGTGACTAAAACAGACAGAAAAGAAAACACTGAATGCATAAAAGCAGTGTTTTTGGCAGTACAACGCCATAGCTATTGATGTAAAAACTTAAGTGATTTAGGTTATAATCAAGAAAACCATGGAAAATGGTAACATATCAGCTCTTAAATAAAACTCTTATGAGCAATCTTTGTGGTTATCATTATGTTTCTACAAACAAATGTACCTTTAGTTGTACCAGGCATTAAAATGAACAAGAAACTGAAGAAAACAAGGGTGGTCTAATAATATTTTCCATGACTGTACATGTACCAGCGCCGGGTTTTCAGGGCGAACTTGTATTTCGCTGTAATTACACATTGCACTGAAGTAATCTATTCACACATTTAACTGGCCACACAATAGTGTATAGCTGACCAATTGTAAACTTTGATTATCATACTAATAGATATGCAGGTAGCCTCCAACTTACGACAACACCTGACATTCCTGAACATCAACACCTGCTCCAGAACAATGGAAAAAATGCCCTCCCCCAAGCATCCTCCACAACTGATTTAACTAAGAATTGATAGGAACATTTTCTTATCAAAAGCCAAGACAAAGGGCAGACATGCACAAACAGAAATTCTTTGTTAGAAAGTCCTGCTTTCTGTGATAAGGAGAAAATACTGAGTGTTCAAGGTGGTTAGAAATCTTATAAGTAAATGAAAATGATTAGATATGGCAATATATCTTTGCACACTAGTTTCTAATATAATAATATGTAATCAAATATAAGGCTAGGCTGTAAATCATGTGTAGTTTAAAGTTATATTGTGAACATTTAAATTGTTCCTCTCAAGACATCCCTCTCAAAACAGGGTTGTTTTGACTACCACATTCACCCAACGTTGTAATATTGCAACAATTACAAAACAAGCTCTAAATAAAATGTAAGGCACATTTTCCACAATGACTACATACTGACATATTCTAGACACTGTAATAAACACATAAAAAAAATATTTAAAGCACTTTACTTACTTCAGTCAGATAAATCCAATCCAGTAAATCGAGGGGATGATGCTCTCTCAAAAATCTGGAGGGTGTGTGTGACTTCTTGACCTGAGGACAAGCCTTATATACAAATGTATGACCCAATAGCATTCTGAGACTGAACAATAGGACCAAATGAGTATGTTAATGTGGTTGAACCAAAAAATAAAAATGAAAAAAAGGTTTTTTGGGGGATAACAAAAATTGTTGTAATTCTGCAACAGTGGGTCTTAAGTTTCTGCTGTTACCGCAGAAATTGCCTCTTTTAATGTTATGATTGTGGCTCAGGATTTTGTTGGTAGACTTTAAAAAAAATTTTTTTGATAAAAAACAGGATGACATTAATGCCGTGGCAGTGGCAATAAACTTTATTTTATTTAACACTTTTTAAGATGATATTTATACTAAATATATGTTACTGACAAGTGCTGATGCTAAAAGTGTCTGAACAACAAAATGCACTAATCGCGATTAATCATGTGATTAATTACGATTAAAAACTCTAATTGTTAATCGTTGCCCAGCTCTAATATACAGTATATATATATATATATATATATATATATATATATATATATATATATATATATATATATATATATATATATATATATATATATTTATATGTGTGTGCGCGCGTGTGTGTGTGTGTGTTTGTGTGTGTACACACACACAGACACACAAATTAATTTCTGAAATCAGCTGCATCGTTGGAAATTGAAAGCTCCTGAAGAGTGGTTTTATTTCGTCAAGCATCACCTGGGATGGTTTGCCACTTCACTTGATGAGAGATGCATCCTTTAATGTCTAAAATGCTTCCACTTGGTTTTTCTACATAAGATCCTCCCATCTTTCTATAACAAAGTGGTTCAGACTGAAATAAAACACTTTTCAGTAAATGTAATTTTATATTCTCCATCAGTGTCGGTGTATGTGCATGGTGCTGCATGTTCAAAGCTTGAAAGAGTGACAGGCTGGCCCCTGAGAGAGCACGGTAGATTTGATATGATTGGACTGAGGCTCAGCTAAAAGAGCTGCAAGGCCACTTGAAGAGGGAGAGTGACTGAACTGGAATAATGGGAGACCAAGATCAGACACTGTTACCATGATCCCATCTGTAATACCAGATACTTGTGAACACTATAAACCATCTTTCTTACACACTCCTAAAAGGTCCCCTGTGAGACAGTAAAGGTGGGGAAAGAAAGGGCGAATAATAAGATGGAAAGATAAGAAGAGAAACTCTATTTCGTGATAGCCAATGGGGTTACTAGATACTTGTAAACACTCCACAGTACACACACATTCTCTCTCACATATGTTAAATGATCTTCTATGTCCATTTGAGTATGTGCTCTGTAACAAGAAGGAATATTTATGACATCATATCTGCACAGTCCTTTCCTAAAATACTGGTGTTTAACATTATAAATACTGTAACAAAAAGACAAAACAGGTAATATCATTTGAGCTGTGAGTAGTGTTCTTAAATTTGTGTAATTAACCTCCTGTCACACCTTTCAAAATCTGGCCAACTATGATATGACACTGTTACTATGATACTATAAGATATAAAGATACTGATTGTATCTTCATATCTTTCTACATTTGAAAGAAGAAGAATAAATATTGTCTTAATTGGAAAACTCAAACTTTTGCACAGTTACATCAGTGCAATCAGCTTATTAAATTCTTACTGTCACTGGCTAGGACAGATAGTAGCCACATGACATCACAACTGTCATGGCCTGGGTGGGCCATGACAGCCCTGTGTGTCTCTGTCAAGTTGACATCACTCCCTGTCTCTCATCTGCTCTGTTTCCTGTTTTACTTTGAAGGTTTGTCTTGTCTCTGTTGTTTTCTGCTTTGCTTCCTTCCCCTCGTTACCTCGATCTCCTGCACCTGCCTCTCATTTTTGGTTAAGTGTGGACTTTTGGTTTTTGTTATTAAATACGTTTTTGTGTGAAATCCTGCGTTTGAGTCCTCCATTCTGCCTCAAACCTTGACAACAACAAGCCTTTCACTATTTTGTAGGTCAAGCAGTTAATTCATATATACTGTATGCAGCAGTCTGTAGTGAGTGTTACTTATATTCTGCAATAAACCAAGGTTTTTGAGATTGAACTTGTCATCAGAGTTGATAAAATATCACATACGTGTGTTGATCGTGGATGCAAGAGCAGAACAGAACTATACAGATTACCTAAAACCTGAGTACATGAAGGATCAAAGAAAGAAGAACTCAGCAGTGAGAAACATGGATCGAATTATGGACATCACTCATTTCCCCTGATATTATGGATAACAGTGACTCTAGACTCTAGGCTAAATGTATGATGAAATTGTGAAATGAATTTCAACAAACCTTTCCTGCAGCCACATGTCCTGTTGATCAAATGTAACCCACATTCATCATCCAGCTGCTCACAAACAGAAGCACATTTGTCATGGAAAATACAGTTGTAGGTGTTGAGGTGTGACACATTGTGTCAGTCCTTTGGATCGTGTGTATAATCCTTTTTAGTAGTCTCTAGTGGTTGATTGTTATTTTGTCACATAACAAGATTAAGATTGGACATCAAACATTTCCACATACTTCTGCTTGTAGCTTGTAAACACGACTGCTATCTATTAGACTGAATACCATACGACCCCATGTATCTTCTGCTGGAGATTACAACAAATTTTTGGAGTTTCAGTCAAAGGTGTGGGGGTGTTGTCACTGTATAATGGATTTATTTTCTGTGAAGACACGTTGTATTATCAGCCAAGAAACTATTTCAACTAGAAAAGCAAAGACGACCACCAAGCGCAACAATTCCCCCATATAGCGATTTACACCATAAATTTTAGTCGTACATATAGCACTGACAATATGTGACTGCTAAAAAAGTACCGTATCTTCCTTTATTTTGTGATGCACACAAAAATAAATAATAATGCTATAAAGATTTCATGCAATATTTGTTTCTAAAGTCAGCATATTGAAATTAAACAACCTCAATGTTTTTATAGAGATTGTGATAAAATCCGCCTTCTGGATCAGATCCGGATCAGCCTTTGAAATTCGATAGAGGTTCCCATTGTCAATCCCTGAGTCAAATTTCATGACTTTCGGGCCATAATTAATGAAGATATTGAGAAACAAATTTTTTGGCCCCATTTACCACAATGTTATAGAAAATTTGAAAGTGATCCAGAATCCAGGATTTCTTCCGCAACACACCCAAAATGAAATTAGTTCTTCCTTTTCACATTTCTGACAACTCCTGAAAATTTCATCAAAATCCATCCATAACTTTTTGAGTTATCGTGAACACAGACAAAGAGACAAACAAACAGATAAATGCCAGCAAAAACATAACCTCCTTGGCAGAGATAATAAAAGTAAATGCATCTATACTGAAGACAATAAACTTAAGTATACTGTATAGAAAACTCTTGTCATATTGGACTGCATACCACTAAAAAGCACGTTAGAACTAGTCATGACATTATCCTGTGTGTCTTAAATGACCAAAAATGTCAAATGTATGACATGTGGATTGTTACTGAATGCTTGCTGCGACTGTGTCCATGTCAACTGCACTGACATTAGATGTTTGCAATTAGCTGTTCATCTAAAGCCTCAGTGTTGCCACATAGACTTTTCCAGCATGTTGTCTTCCTTTTAACAATCAAAGAAAACTGAAGCAAACAAAAAGCAAAAAAATGGTGTCTGAATACCAAAATTGGAAACCAGATGTCCACAGAATGAACAAATATCCACATATGCAGATGCTTGGGTCAAGCTATACTAGACTGCCATCAACCTTGGCAGCTTCAAGTATGACAGTCAGATCACCAACATTGTCTAGACAAGCTTCTTTTAACTATATCCCTCCATAAGACTTTGAGAATGTAATTCTCACCTTCCTCACTTCTTGTTTCGGTTATTCTGATTCCTTGAATGTTAGTCTTGACCAGTCACCACTTCATAAACTTCATAGATTTTACAAAATGCAGCATTTGAGTGCATCGCACCTGTATTGGCCTTTCCACACTGGCTCCCAGTTGAATTTTGAATCCAGTTTAAAATGTGACTTGACATTGAATATTACTTGACAGAACGGAAATTGTCAAAAACGTTACTTTCCCACACCCTAGCCAGAAGAGGAGCAATTTCTTCAATTTGGTACTAAAGAAGTTGAATGACCTGCTGACCTCAGTCCTTACATTTCAGTCTAAATTATCTTCATCTTAAATGTCCACGTTTATAAGGTGAAATATGCTGTATTTGGGTACCACAGTCTGATGTCCACATACTTCTGGTCATGAAGTGAAAGTCTTTATGGACATGAATATCAGGCACTGAGAGAGAAAAACCTTTGTGTGTGTGCGTGCCTGTGCGCGTGCGTGTGTCCCAGCTCATATCTTATGGTGTGTGTTAGTGTCTAATTCCCAGTGACAGAAAACTGGTTGGACCAGCGCTGTGTCAGCTCTGTTTACTCAGGACAGGCCTCCAGGAAATTAGACTTAACTCATAACCACAGGCATCAGTTGTCGTCCTACTTACACACACGCGCACACACACCACACACACATGCATGCACACACACTTTTCTGACATGCAGCCTAAAAACTATATGGGGAAAAATTCAACATGGTCATTGGTAGGATTCACCATCTAAACAAAGATGCAGCAGACACCCACAGAGGCATTATTAAACAGAAATGTGTAGGGGTACACACAATCTCTCAAAGATTCTTAGACAAACCCGCATCCCCTCACACACTGTACGAGAAAACAACTTATTCAGTACCTGTCACCTCTGCTTAATAAATAAGAATTTGGTTTGTGTGTGTGCGTAGGGGGTGTGTTAAGGTTTATTTGAGCGTGCTCATTTTGTGTGTGTTTGTGCGAGACAGAAATGGGGATGGGGGTCAGTGGGGGAGCAGAGCTGTCTAGATTAACCATTTAGTCGGTGTGGTCAGGCCCCTTAATGAAAACCAATAGAGATTCACCCTGCTTTAATGAAGAACACACACACCTCACAGCCTCTATTTGCAGTGGCAATGAGACCCTGTCACTCACAGTGTGTGTGTGTGTGTATGTGACTGTAACAGAGAAGAATAACTAGGTAACAGGACTTCTTTTTGTCTCCCTTTTCTCCTTTTCCTCATTTCTTATTCTTCCCCTCATTTTTTTTCTTTCCCTTTTTCCTCTCCCCCCCTTCCCTCCCTTCCCTCTGTTAAAGATGTGTGCTTGGATGTGAATCCTGTGGAGTGTATCTGGCAGGTGACACCCCTGATCTTGTGTCTGAAACTAGTAAGCAAGCCTGGCAATCAGAAGCCACCAAATTAATTACTATGTGTGTGTTTGTCATCGATCTTGAGAGGTTACGCACACACACACACACACGCACACACACACCCACACACACAGACACACAAGTTTGAGTATAGCACAAATACTGTCTTGATTTGTCTTTTAGTTGTTTTAAAATTGATCTTCCCAAAGGTGTTTTTGGGAAAATTATAGCTGTATCTTCCTTTAATTTAACTGGAATGTTTATGAATTCATAAAATTTGATCCTTTTTGTGGCTTCAATAATTACTTTTTCACAAATATCATTATTGATCCACATGCTTATAGAACACATTAAAATACACTCTAAACTTATTTTAGTATTTTTTTTTCTTTACATGTTGTATCGGAATTTGGTGCCTCAAGAGGCAGAATTAAGTCACTAAACCGTTTTGTCCTTTTGGTATATTGTGATATAATGCAAAAAAAAAAAAAAAAAAAAAAAAACCCACTTGGGATGGGTCTAAAGAATTTATTACCTACATATAATGCAGTTGGTCATTGAAATGAAGCCTCTTCCCACACATCTTTCAATCACTCCCCTCCCTCCCCCCCAAAAGAAAAAAAAAAAGATATCATCTAATAAAATTTGTTGTACTGAAAGAATTATCCAAATTCAATAAACTTGTACTTTTTCCTCTGGGTTAAAGTCCCATCTCTCGTATTAATGTTATATGTTATTTTATTGTAATAAAAGTAATGAAATAAAACATATTAGTACTTTCAGGGTACTTTGTTTCTTTGGCTTTTTGTGCTACTTACTTAGATTAATTTGGACAGTACATGCGTGCCTGTGTGTCTATTTAAGTGTGATGACGACAGTTCTGTGATTTAATGACTGCGTGTGGCTTAAGTGAGTCAAAATAAAGCTTGAAACAAAAGCTCCTTTCATTTGATGTTGATAACCTAAACAGATGTTACTTTTAGGAGATCGGATTGATGCCGCAGAGCAGTCATGTTTGTGTACTGGTATTAGTATACTAGTACGCTTGCTGAATTATCTGGAGTTTCAAACGATGTGATTCTTTGAAAGTATGAAAGGAAGATACAGCAGATGGTCAGAGGTTAACGCTGCCCTTGTTGGTAAGCTGATGTCAAATAATGGGAACAGATCAGTGTCATCTGAACAGGTATTTGACCTATTTGACCTGACTGTGTAACGACTAGACTGGCAACACAATCTCTAATGACTGATTAATTCAGCAGGCACAAAGACTGATTCCTGCATGTGTGTGGAGGGACACCACCGTTCTTCCATCAGTATCACTTTCACACACTGCGCTGCTTCCACGCTGTAGTTGTGCTTGTTCAGTATTACTATACTTCTAGTTGTAATTGTACCTCGAATTCTCTCACTGGTGTGTTTCAGCCAGCTTCTCAGCTCCACTGGTTCCGCCTCTTTGCAACATGAGGCCACCCAGTTTGAGGCTTCAAAGGTCTCTGTCCAAACCAACGGATCACGTGACCAGACAGCTGTAATGTCATCTACAGCATTTGGCTGCAACTGCAACACCTTGTTGTATATGATTGGGTTCTGCCCCCAGATGGAGACCCGTGATATCACACAAACTTCCCAGGTAGCACTGAAACAAGAAATGTTCACATGCAGCAGATTGCAAACGCAAATATACATGAACGCTCGCTCAAAGTAAAGGTTTATCCCAACGGTCTCGTCTCTGGTCATCAGCTCATGCAAGCCATGGATTTTCTTTAGTTTCTGGTGTTATCTCCATCTGGCCAAACAGATCAAACTTACATCAGCATCACATCACCTGAGCCACCTCTAGTACACACTGTTACCTTCTGCTCTGATGCCTTTCCATCACAGTGTAACCTTTCTTCATAATTACATCAATTCATGGGCCCACTTAGAGCTCAGCTGACAATTAACTGTGATTTTCTGTGAAAAAATATGAATATATCAAGTTTGCTGAGAAAATGCACGATAGTTTCGACTACAGCATATTTCAGAACTATGCTGATTTGTATAAAACACACAAATCTGTTTAATTTACATCCACTCAGACTTTTTTTTCCCCCCAGCTTCAAAACTCAAAAGGATTTCCCATGATGACTACCACCTGCGGAAGAAGAAAACAACTGACAAATTCAAAATGTCAAAGTGTCCCTTTTTAACAACTCTGGCACATTCATTGTGACATGCCCACCAGGAAATGCAACTAATGCCGTCAAGGTCTAATTATGAGCCAGTTCTGACTGCGCTCCAGGCGTCATCCATCATACTCATTCCTGATACTGTCTCTGTCCATATAAATGCTTGTAATCTTGCTCTGTCTCAGGTGCTATTTGTCATCCTCTGGCCGGCTGTGTACATGCTAATCACTACCATTACAACCATATTAGTACACCCAAGCAGCCCCTAATGGCCTCACTTTGAGATGAATGTTAGTAAGGTTCATTGTTTCTATTTATTTACTGATCCAGACTTTTTACACAAATCTGATTTTGAACTTGATTTAATTTTTGCATCAAGAAAACAAACAATGAGCAATATATCTAGATTGATTACCAATCTAGCCTTTTTATTCACTTACCATATTTTCTCTCATAAATGCTCCCTCCCTAATAATAGTGCCCCCAGCACTTTAACAAAATGTAAATAAAGCTAACCCTAACCCTTTTTATTTTTCTCATCAGTGACAACAACCTTTTTTTTTTCCAGTTTAAAAGATGCTGTGCACGACCTCTTCATGGACATCATCTTTCCAACTATTTTGTATCTTGTCTTTGTTAAATTGTAGCATGACGTCACTGCCTTGGAAATTATACTGTAAATTTATTCATTATTGTGGCAACTTTGAGGTTCAAATTAGAGGCAAAAAAGAAACTTATAGCCAAATGAAAATGTAAAAATGCTTGAAATTTGAATCTGCACGGATGTGTAAACAATGCAAGAACAACATCTGGAATTTTGAGGGTCAAAATAGACCATCATCCACCCTCCCCACCCTGTGTTTTGCATCGGGGGCATTTATTAGAGGAAATGTGGTATTTATTCACAGCTGGTGCCTGGTTATTATTTTTAATGAAAAGAAGAGCAGTGCAAAAACAAAGCAGCAGTACTTAAGTAATGGTATAAAACCATCCCCAAAAACCCCATAATACTGCTGGTCCATCGTGAGTCTGGTGAAAAACTGGCAAACAATTCATGCTTCAGCCTCTGGCTGGATACATGGTGGAGAGACTGACTCTGAAATGAGTGAAATTCTAAATATTGTCCCCCTTGCATGATGTAGAACAACAAGCATGTCTGATTAAGGTAAACATGATTTGCCACAAGACACGTGCATCTCTTTATGAAAATACACATGGGCCACGCTGCCATTTATGGATGTTAAATGAGATTGATTTTCGGTGATAAATGAAAGCACAAAAACACACAGGTGAGATGTAAATGTATTCAAGTTTTGCAAAAGGTCAGTTTTCATCAGCACCTTTACTTTTGTGGATGTTGTCAATCAGCATCTTTTAAACCCTTTCTCTCCTCCTTTTTTCTGTGTAATCAACCTCTTGTTTCCTGGTATCCCTCTTCTTCCTCCCCCTCTATCCAAACTCGTCTTTTCTTCTGTAGATCCCAGATGCCTCAGGCTGGTCCCTCGGTCTGATGGCTCCCAGCAGGAGTGGCGACTCAGGATGCAGGCGTAAAGGGGAATATAGAATGCTAAATAACACCACAGTGTAGTTACAGGACTACAGAGGATAGAGTTAACATTCACTCAAAGGATTTTTTTTATTACAAAAAGTCTTAACCATTCATACTATGCAAGGAGGGCTGCTTGGTTATGGAAAAAATAAAATAAAATCACCATTGTTTTAGTCAACACTGAAATCACAATCTAAAAAGCTTATTTGAAGCATGTTGCATTAAAAAAATGCTAGAATTTCTACTGTGAACATCAGTTAATTGCATTTTGATTCATTTGATTAATTGTGGGAGTAGTTTTTTTGACCTACTAAGGTCATTGAAAGTTGTCTGCAGGCCACTGGACAATTGCAGTATCTTTGTGACAGGAATACTAGTATTTAAGAGAAAAAAGGTTAGGACTTGTAGTCTCTATGGTTTACTTTAAGTGTAGTTTATATTAACCAAGTAAATACTTTAAGCATGTATTATATTAATTGAAGAATAACAAAAAATACATACTCTGTATTCTCTTATGGAGCTTCAGGAAACAGTGCAAATAAAATAGAGTGAAGAGTTGGCCTGTGATTCAGGCTAGTTGGACTATTTACTTGTAGGCCACTCAGTTTTCATGGGTAAAACTGACTTATGGAAAATGAGTCAAATACAAACTAGTATAGTAACTGTAATAGCATTTGCACAAAGAAAACTTTGTTTATGTCATCTCTTTAGTCTGGAGACTTGACTGCACTGCGTTGTAAAGTAATAAAGCACTGCACAGTTTTCTCAGAGAGCTAGTAATTATGGAAGCACTGAGGAGAAGGTTTTCTCCAGATGGGTTAGATTGACCATTCATTCATTCCCAGTGCAGGCTGATTCAATCTGGGTTTGTACTTACAGACAACAATCAGATAATCAAGTTGAACGTTACACTGCACTTCACAAGGGCTGGCTGCATGTGCTTGTGTGTATCTGTACTTCATAGTAACACGTCCTTCTTTTGCACTTCTACGTACCATAAACAGACAAACTCACAAACACACACACACACATACACAAAAAGCACCTTTCCAGCAGTACTTTACACTTTAATCTGAGGATAAAACAGGTTAAATAACTAGCACCAAGAACACACTCTAATGAAAGCGTAATGGTTTGCAGGTTGGCCATGTTTTTTTCTTCAATAATATTTGCAGTCTGAGTCTCAGTCAGGTTCAGCAGGTGGGTTCAGATCATCTCAGGCTGGAACCGGACACGACTGAATTGTTCAGAACAATGTAATGGTGGATGAGTGGGCAAAGTGAAAATTACCTTGATTTGTCTGTAGGGACCCAAGTGCCTTTACATTAATTACCATTTTGCTATAAACAAGTAGTCTGTTAATGCTTAAAACAGCTTTAAATCATGTCTCTAATGAAGGTTTACACTCCTAAACATGTAATAATAGACCAAGGGTAGCATGAGCTTCGGAATGTTCCTTTAAGCATGAAAAAGTGTAAAGAAACCTAAGAAGGTAGGAGAAATCAGGTTTATATGACAATGAGCCAGAAGTGGACGGCCAAGGCTGTGCTGTAATAATAATGAACTGAGATTATGTTATTTCTTTAACCCCCGCCTCCTTCCTTCTAGCTCTTACTGGCTTTCTTTCTCTCAATTGATATGTGCTTGATTTCAAACATACTCCTCTGGAACCCTCTTGGGAGCCTTTTAGATTTTACGCTTGAATATATCCGTTTAAACTCCCCATTTACCCCACTGGCAACATGACACATACACATAGATGTGCAGAACCGCCAGCAGAGAATGTGAGCGAGTGATGCTGCTCCCTGGTCCTCTGGGAGCTAGATATAATACAACACAATAACAGACAGGCAAGGGAGGGGACTGTAAATCTTTTTATTATGGCATAAGGCACCCCTCATCGATGTGTGTATGTCTAGTTGATGTGTAGCTGTTGTTAAGTGGCTGGAGAACAAACTCTGCAGGACTCTTTTATCACAGCAGGTTTCCAAGAGCAGAAGCTGAAGAACAGTCCTGAAGAAAAAAAAAACTGTTTATTCTCAGAATTATTGTAGGCATCTGGGAAAAATAATGAGTTCAACTTTCCTTGCCCTTTTTCAACCTAATTAATGAATATGAAAATAATTTCTTTTAGGGTTATGGTATATTCTTTTATATTCCAATCCGTTTTGTGATTTTGTCTCTTCACAGGCGTCCTGAAGGTTTTACGAATGTCAAGGGTAGTTTTAGACTAATGAGTCTCCAGGTGGTTAACACGGTGGCCCTGTTGGGGGGGGGTGAAGGTTGAGGTTGGGATGTGGTGGAGCTTCAGAAACCTGACTGACAGCAGACAGCGCCAGCCCATAATTAAACTGAGCTTATTCAAACTCCGCTGTGGAAGACAGTTGTTAGAAACTGTGACGTAAACAGTACAACAAAAAGTACAAAATGGAGCGCAAAATCATGGCAGACTTTTTTCTACATTGAAAAGTCTGCCATGTTGTCCTGTTTCATTCCCTTTTCTTTTCTAAAACTTCCCTTTGTTTTCTATCACATGTGTGTATAGAAGCCATGCAAACCCATGCATACTTGGTTTAAGTGAGAATAAACTGAGCTACTATCATACACTTTACAGTATTTATCAATAGTCAAAATTGAACAGCATGCATATGTTACGCACATGTGATAAAGTCTGAATAGTATGTATATTTTGTTTACAAACTGATATATATTTTTTAAATTTGGCAACTACTTTTTTATGGAATACACAAAGAAGAATTTCAAGATAAAAACAAAGAAAAATAGTATGCAACTAAATGTCAAATCTAATTGATCCATAATGCCTTTTATTGTATAGGAGCTAGGTTTGACCTGCGCAGCATGCTTATTGATCCACCTCATCGTTCTCACCATCACTCTTTTCCTCCTCTTAAACCCTTGACCGTCCTGTCTAAAGGTCAGAGGTCAAGGCTGAGGGTCAGATTGGTATCACCGAAGAGTCACAAGAGCCGCCCGACTGTTTTTCTCCATTTAAGCAGGTGGAAAGAATGTGATTGGCGTGTTAGATTGATCGGCGGTGTGGGCCTGAGACCTGCAGTATCTGTGAGTGTGTGTGTCGCAGCGACAACAATGCATTTCAATAGGTCTGGTGTGAAAGCTGTCAATATTCCTGAACCAAACCACAAGGCTTCAGAGGTTATTGGCCTTTGGCTGGTTGGACGGTGTGAGCGTGTGTGGGTTCACAGATTGTGTGCACGCACACCTCTGTATGGTTATGTGTGTGTTTGATAATTGACAGATGTCAGCTTTTACGCAGCAGCCTGAGGGAAGTAAAGGAGCAGTGCGCTGAGTGGCTTCATGACAACTGCCTCATTACTCACCCACTATCATACCGTTCATTTGTTGTTATTGTTTAAGATCTTTTTTTTTGGTCTCGATTCATATTAAGGAACTTTATTTTTTAAACATCAGTAAGCACTTTATTGATAGCGTATGAGAAGAAAATGGTCTACCCGAGAGGAGTAATGTTTCTAAGTGCTCTCCAAAGACATCTGGGTTCAAGACAAAACTTTTTTCTTTTTTCATTTTTTAAATGTAGATGAGGTGAAATTCAGTCACTCTCAGTGCTATATTATTTGCCTTTCTGTACAATTAGGGCCGACGCAATTTTGATTTTTTTTCTTTTGGTTTTGTCTTTCACCAGCTATTTATTTAATGTTTGTGTCATTAATTTTCCCTAGTTGGGTTTTTAAATTGATAAATTGTCCTTGTTGTTGCACAGTAATGGAAACTTTAATATTCAAGGTTTTACTTACAAAAATCAGCTCTTTATATTACCTTACCGGGATATGAGATTAAATTCACTAAGCTAAGCGGCAGCATGGCGGTGGCTGTACGTCGTTGCTGTGCGTGTGTATGTGCTGGTATGCATGTTTACATCGTCAGTTATTTCTGTCGTGCCTGTGCTTTGAAATGAGGTGTTATTGAGCTCCTCTGGAGTATCCCTCTGGTGTTTCCTCTCAACACAGGAGATCAGACGGTACACCACAGACCCACACAGATGCACACAAATCCCCGTGGTGATTATCCGATCCCCTCGGATCCTCTCAAAGCCTTTGACTGAAGTGGAAGTCACTTTGCTTGTTATTTACTTGCTTTGGAAGGCCTGACTGCAGCCGGTCATGCACCTTACACACACAGGCACATACATCCACATCCACACACATTAATAATGCTGCTGTATGAACAGGTTCCTCCGTTCATGTTATCATCTTGATTATTAGCCGGATATTAAACTTTCTTTAGAAGTAGGTGAACTGACCCCTTCCAAACTAAGAAGCCATTTAATTCTGTGTGTACTATCAAATTTCCATAACATAAATGAGGAAAGTTACCAGCATCTTGATTAGCAGTGATTCTCAGCCAAAAATAGAGCTAATCCCTCTTTTCTTCATTTTGTTAATGTTTTGTGGCTCATCTTTCATGGCATCTGGATCAGAGCTTTAAGAATAAGGGAGAATACTTATCTATTGCTAAATTCAGATATATTGGAATATTGGGCTGACTTTCAGATCTTTGGGACGGACATTAATTAATTGTTAAATTTACAGAAATGATTACTTGTTGGCAAGAAGTAATCATTTTTATTGTAACTTGCACACCTAAGAGTTTTGAGCTTCCAGTGGTGATATTGGCTGATTCTTGTGTGTCCAAAAATCAAAGGTTCCAGAAGAATAAAACTGTAGAATAACATGGTGGCAGCTCCACTAGATAACAATGTCGTCCAATGTCTGCCTTTTCATGAATCAAGTTTGTATTCATTTACTTCAGTTATAAGAAAAGCCATGCTTTCAGAGGAATTTTTATTTTCATGCAGCAGCCAGAGTTCTGCCACTGGTGTTTTCCAACATATTATCTGCCTGGTGACTCTGGACTTACATCTATCATCTCTTAACATGGTAGCAAACATCTAATGGAAATCTCTGTATTATTTACAGGCATGTCTACTTCTCAGTAGACATGCCTCCATGAACAAATAAAAACTTACGCCATCTGACATTTATTTATCTTGAAGATGCCTCTTGTAGCTTTGGTTTTCCAGTCTCAATCAAATCTTCCACAGCCGCTACATGCTATACTACCTTGAGTGTGTGAGGCTGAAACTCTGTGTGCATGATACATTCACTTTATGAAAGAAAAGAAAAGGGAAATTTAAAAAAAGAGATTTCACCACTCAGTTTATTCAAATTAGCTTATTCATGTTTGTAATTCCTTATTTCTCGGAGGTACAAATCAAATCTACTCCTGCCTCTGACCATGCGTAGAGCTTGAGGAGTGCACGTAAATATTGCTTGTCATTCTCGAACTTTGAAAAAACACTACTACATTACATGGAGTGTTATTTTACGATATGTAGAATACCTTTAAAAACATATGTTAATGGTATCTGCATGTTTTAAACGTGAGAGAAAAAAAATTGAAATAAAAAATTAATCTTAATCAATGGGTATTTTGCATATTTAAACTTCATCAAACTTCAGATGTGTGTTTCCAGTGGAATCATGGAGACATGGCGGATTCTTGATAGATGTTTCTTGATAGATGTTTCTTGGCCATTAGAGACAATGCAGTTGTCTGGAGCAGAGAGGTTTGCTCATACAGATAAATATGTTAATTTAATGTTAATGCATTAAAGCATTTTCACTTGACCTGTTTAATGCTTGGCTGGACAGAAGATAGAGCATAAAATGTCTGTATCAAGTCCTGGTCGCATAGGGAACGGAAGCACCGTGGAAGCGCTGACCTCAGGTTTCGCTGGGAGCGTTTCAAAAACGGAGAACGTGCCAGCGCTGCCTCCTCAGCTGGATCGGTGAGACTACAAACTTACCCCAAGGTTTCACGATCACTTGAGAGTCATGGGGCGGTCTGCAGCTTCACACCTCCTTGTATGGTGGTTCATGGGCGGGGTTTATTGTAATTAACAGGCTGCGGGAACGGCCCAGCCTGTGATCAACTGAAATTCACTCACATACTTTACGCTTTCTTAAAAACCAATCAAACAAACTCTGTCACAAGCAAACAAAAATTACGCTACTTTCGCGTACCTTGAGTAGGTTTTCAGCAAGGAAGTGATTCACGTGTAAATCTGTGCAGATTTCAAAGATTTCACAAATTCATCTTTATTTTACATGAAAAATAAAGTGTCAATTTGCATACTCGGTGACTGGCTTTTGTGTGTTTTGGAAGGTGATGGTTTTGATTCTGCAAAAGAGCTCCTTGACCTCTAAAACCGGAGCACGAGTGACCATATGGATCTGGATTGTAACTTGTGCACATATACAGTATGTGATCACCCAGCACAAATATGTGCATCTGAATGTCTCTCTAAGTGATCATATTTGTCTACTGAATGTAGCTGAATGTAAACAGGTCTAGCCAACTCCCTACAGACGGGCAGGTATGGAGATATTACGGGATTTGTGCAGGCGCACTTCTCTCTCGCTCCTTGCGAGGGTGTGTTTGGGGATATTATGGAGATCAGAGGCGGGCTGGGAGCCTCTGAGGCTATTAGCTCATCTGTATTGTATTGAGACGAGGGTATGTACACATCTGCTGATGACATCAGAGGATTGAGCACTGTGTGTGTGTGTTGAGTGTGTGTGTGTGTGAGAGTGAGAGAGAGAGATCTCCGATGCACCTTTCTTTCCATGTGTGCATGTATACACGGGCTGAAACTTGCTTGTCCATGTAAGACTTCAATATTATCATAATTTGACAGCTATGTTCTTGAAGGCAAATTGTTCAGCTGTGGTAAAACAACTGATAAAAATATATAGGCTAGACATAATAGAGACATTTTTTCCCCACTTTTTCCCCCTCTTTTAGGAGAGGTTTGAACTGTCAAGGGACTTATTGCTATCAAAATGTAAAACATATCAATTTGTGAATCATGAATTGAACTGCAAATATCTGAGGAGGAAATATTGCTCAAATCACTCCATCTGTGCCCAAGTTTGATACTGCTCATTTTGCATACTGGACTATTTTTTGTATTTCATCATATCAATGCATCCTCCCGCCTGTGAGAATTAGCTGTAAAACTGTCTTCTGACATTTCATTACCTTTTCTACCTTTGTCAAGAAATTGGCTCTTCTTAGGTCTCTGGCAGGTTAAATCAAGTGCCACATTTGAAATGCATCCTCAAATGCATTTTATTTTTATTCTTTTACAAATGCATTGCATTTTGATCAGATTTTTTTTATTATATTAACATGAGCTGCATTGATTTTGAGAGATTTCTTTTGTCTGCCCACTTATACACTTTCTTTCCTTTCTCTCTGTTGATCCGGGGAGTTTTGGTCAATTGATGAATACAGATGTCACCTAATGTCCCATCAACTTGACAAAAAAGTTGCAGCAAGAGGCTGTGATAGAGACTGAGATGGAATAAAAGGCGTGGGGGGGCGGGTATCTAGCTTCTTTTCCTTTGTGCTAACGTCAGCAGCTTTTATCCCAGCTTGATTGATATGGCGTCAAAGGTTACTCGATTAAACAGTGTTTCACACTGCATAGATTCCTACTTAAAAGTCTCAAGACCTCTAAATTATTTATTGATGTCTATTCCAATCTGCATCTGGCTAAGGAGGACTGTGCACTGAGTGTGGGTGGAAGAGAGCAGTTTTTTGGGGGGTGGGGAGTGGTTGAGGCTACAACAGTGCCTAGAGGAACTTGTTTTCCATGTGCACTTGTTCACCTGCCCATCTTCTCTAATGGAGCTCAGCGGGGAGGGATGAATAGGCCTGAAAGTGGCAACACTACAGTGAAATTGCATCGCGGCAGCCCAGTGTGCATGGGCCTCGGTCCTCACAAGTAAAATCCCATCGCTGTCTTTCCTTTTTCAACTCCTTTCACCTACAGAAGGAGAAAAACAAGGAAGCCTGCGCAGGAACCTATACAGTAATTTACCAATGCAGTAACTATCAAGGAGAGGGGAGCGGAAACGCATGCTCACGTAAGTATTCAAGTAAAAGATTGAGACAAGTAAGTGAGAAGATATTGGATAATATCCTTGGCAAGCGGCTCAAGAATCTTTTTAAAGTTCAGAGGCAAATCAGTTTCTTATTCGGCCTCGGCTTCCCTGGAGTTCACTCGTTTAGCGAACGGAGAAATATACAAGTCTCATTTAATCCAAAGTTATTTGGAGACGTTTAAGTCTCCAAGTGTCCCAAAGATGGAAGGTTCAGTGCTAAAGTACTGGTGGAGAAGTGGTTGAGTTATTGAAATTTGCTAAATAAGCATTGTTGGTTAAATGCCCAAAACACGGAGGATTTAAAAGTGCCAACGCGGCCTTTTACTGCTGCGCTCGTGTCAACCGAACCTGCGGGAGGATTCATCATTCCTGAGAAGTTTCTACCAAAAAAAAAAAGAAAAGAAAAGAAAAAGAGTGGATATGGGGATCATTTTCTGTTGTTTGTCTGTTAGGGCGATAAGAGAAGAACTTAAAAACTGAATTTCGGGGTGCCAAGCAGGTCAGTAATTTAAGCAGGCGGCCCACATACGGAGGCACGGTCGTCCTGCAGCTGGTCATAGGTTCCACTCCCAACCTGTGACCCTTCACTGCATGTCTTCTTCATTCTCTGTCTGCTGCAATTTCCTGTCTCTCACACTGTACGTAAAGGCCACTTGAGCCAGAAAATTCTGAATTTCAATGAAACGTTACTTTTAAGCATCTGCAAAGGAAGAACTCATTTAGTTTGGTGCAGATGAAAAAAAACTTCTGTTAAAATTGCTAAACATAGCTTCAGTCATTGTGGAGGATTCACTCTCCAAGCATTGTTGTTGTCAAGAGAACCCCTCCCTGTCGCCCAATCATGATCTTGTCAATAAGGATTAAAAAAAAGAAAGAAAAAAATTCAGTGAGTAATATTTTGCTCATGCTGCATCTCTTTCGACTTCATAGCTCATGCGTGATCTCACCAAGAATCACAGATAAAACAGCAGTGGCCACATACCTCCACCAAAATCTCTACAAAGAACGTTTCAAGGATGTATTCTGAAGATTATTCAGGGGTGTCAACGGGGAAATTGGAAAAACTCTGAAGCGCGGGGGGGGGGGCTCGAGAAAATTTTGAGCACTCTCGAGGTGCTGCTTTAGGAGGCTTATAGAGGTTAAATATCAAAAATAAAAGTAGTTGTTATGAAACAATTAAGTTGCCTATTAAAAGGCAAAATTCAGAATGACTAGTGATTAAGTCACTCGTGAACTTCAACAGTAAAACATATCACTGACAAGATACATGGATCCAAACTTTAGTAAGCAGTTATAGAAAATAACATGTTAAATTCAACATGTCTTTTTGATGCCTGTAACTCGAACATTAGCTTTTCTAATTTTTTTTTTTTTAAATCACAAAAAGCTCACCACTGAATAACTAATACTTCAGGCATGAAAATCCCTCACCTTTCGGCGAAATTGCCATTTTGAAGTCAAAAAGGGTGACCTACGTGAATTGTGTAGATTCCCCCCTTCCCCGGGAATATTAAACCGGATTTGCACGTATCTCAAAAATGACCCCCAGGATGGAAAAAAACTCAGAAATCCGTGAATCCGTGGAAAATTGACACCCCTGTTATTTAATTTTATGTTTTCATATGACTAAGTATCTAGTTTTACATCAAAGAAGTCAAGGACATACAGTACATAACAGAATTACTTAAATCATCATTATGACTACTTGGGATCAATTGTGCAGTATCATGGTGTCAATTCACAAATACTTTTTGCATGTGGTGAAAAATAAGTTGTAAAAACTTGGTGTTCTCAAAAACAAACGTATTCAACCTAAATGAGCAACAACTTGAATACAGCAATAACTCTGGCCTCATGTTACATTAAATGCTAAAAGTTTTCTGCTCTATTAAGTAAAGAACAAAGAGACCACTTGTACACTGGTACAGTGTTAACAAAATAGAAAGTAGGTCGTGATTCTGAAAAGGGTGGAAAAAATAATAGTCACCGCACCACTAGGTTTTCTGACTCTTAAATATAATGTGTTGACAAATATTTTTATTACCATTTTTGCCACCATTAATAAATCCACACTATATTGATCCCTGCCTTGTGTAACAAAGACATCTGAAACAATCAATGGTTTTCAAGAGAGCCCTTTTATATGAACAGTGGTGAAAACTTTGTGCATAGTGTGAAGTGCTTCTCACCCTTGTACGGTCCTCGATGTTGTAGATGTTGAGCTGCATGGGGATGTTAAAGCTATGAAGGAAATTTCCCCCAAACACCAAAGTGTCTTCTGGGGTGTACACAGCATGGATCCAACCTAAAACATGTGAAATACATTTGCTGAAGTAATCCAGTAGTCAAATATGTGTAGAGGCTCTAACAAGTGAGGGTGAAGGTAATGCAACTGTGTAAACCATGTGTATGAATCATAGCTGTGTTCCAATAGCAGACCTGATGGGATTATGAAGGTGTTGCCCTGCTTGAGCTCTATCCTCTGACAGTCATAACACTTGTCACCCAAGAAGATGTCTCCCTGTTTTTCCTGATAAAACCCAGTTCTCGTACATCTCCAGGTTCTGGGGTGTGGGTGGAATCAGCCAAAACACCTACAGGAGCCACAAATAAATAATCAAATAGATGACGTCCTAAGATTAAACAATTTCTTCATATGGAATTTTAACATCACACACCCCTAACCAAAATCATTTATGTACTTTGGTATAATGAAGTGCAACACATACACAAAAAATAATAATTTTTGGCAAAATGTGTGGATTTTAGGTATTGGTAAAATGCATGGAGACCCTTTAGAATATTTTTACAGTAATTGTACAACCTTTGTTGTTAAGAGACAAATACAAACTCTTTAATGCACTATGTTGACACTGTGCTGTTAAATGTCCACAGCTGTAGTAAACCATTTCAGGATGCCAATTTAGAAAGTTTGAATCTACCAAAGACATCCAAGGCACTGATTTGCATTTTCATTTGCATTTGACATACTAACAACAAGTGAAAAAAGATCGCATAGTGGCCCATAACGATACTCAAATTAAATCTTTCAACAAAACTGAAACACGTGTCATTACAATCATTCAATGTTTAAAATCTATGTAGTGTGATGCTGAAACTGACCTTTCCTCCCCGCAGAATATGATACCAAACTGAAGTGCCCCCAAAGTCAATGTGGAAAATCAGTGAAGCAGCCCTGCACACTCATGAGACAGTATCTGGAGGGTGGAAATGAAGTAAGAAAAGTAAAAAATATTTCACACATATTTTTTTTACTGTACATGCACAACTGTTTGCTCTCAGACTTTGGAAAGAAGCTGCTGTCTTTTTATCACTATGTCATTAACTTATGGAAATAAATATAATGTACCTGGGTCAAAACTGGAAAAAAAAAAAGCCTACAAAAACAAGCCCAAGATTTGGTACTCATAACCCCCACCCCCAAAAAAAGATGCGTCTTTAGGAAAAAAAAAAAAGGCAGTGCGGGGAGCGGGTCATCCTATAAGCAGGGTTGTCACATATTCGGGTCAATACAAATATATAAATATTACAATTGATCGCACTAGACATATAAGAAAAAACACTTCGTTGTGCACGAAACGTAATTGGTAATCCATCATAACTGCAAACACAACAGATGTTCAATGTTTCTAAGGTTGCTGCTTTACTCACTTCTGTACTTTGGGATAATGCATATCTATGATGGCATTAGTTGAATCTCTCTGTCTCTCTTTGAGATGGCGGGGCCACATGTTGTCCACCCAGTCAATGAGGTCCACCTGGATGATAAAGTAGAGGTGAAAAAGAAAGAAAAAAAAAAGAAAAATGGTGCACACAAACATTCAAATTGTCAGCACTAAAGATTGCAGCTTTCTCTGGTAAATGGAAGTGTAAAGAACATGTTATCACAACAACCAAGCAAATACTACGCTGAAGCCTTCACAAAGGCAAATTAAAAACGGTGATAGCCAGACATCCTTTCTGCACCACAAACATGTGATTTTCTTCTACTTCACTGCAGATATGGATTGCTACAAAGACTTGTAGTGTAAAACTGTATTGATTCTCACCGATGCCGGTCGTTTGACCAGATTCTCGAGCCTGGTGTGGCTGAATTCGAGGCTGATAACATTGTAGAGTAGAGTTTTCTCTCTCCGACGGTGGTGTCTCATAGTAGCGCCGCCACTGGGCCATCATCGACATTTCGATTCCCTTCTGGGTGTTCACATCCATGACGTCTACAATGCGTCGACTACCTTTAAGAGCATTAACAGGGGTTCAACAATTGAGACCACTGTAATGGAATAAAAATTCAATTGATTGTGTCCCAATTGAAAAACAAAAAAATAAACAAAATAAACCAATTCTCATCATCTTCGATACACTCCCCCCATAGTTAATGCACTGCATAATAGGCCAGCAGGGATTGGATTTTTGATGATGAGATTATTTTGTTTCTTGGTAGTTCAAAATTAACAGAAAGGCTTATAGAATTTGATAGTGATTATTAACTTATATATGAACTTATGAGTATAACTAATAATACTCTATACTTACAAAAGATAATGTACTGAACCTCATTTTATATTTTTCAGCACAAAAAGTAAACTCATTGACTCTGAAGCTGCAAACATCAGAAACTTACCAACAAACAACTTGACATCACTCACGCTGAAATCTGAATCCGGCATCCTGCAAGAAAGAGATTTTTTGCTGTATATTTCCATTTTTCTGAAGATAGGTTGATTTGTATCTCACATATTAGAACAAAATGATGTATGTGCATTTGGGAGAGGATAGTGTATTCTGTGATAAAAAAAAAAGACGATGACTTACTGTAAGCCAAGCCCATCAGCGGTCTCAAAAATAATAGGGTCCCGGAGCCCTTCCCTCTGAATGTATTCATATGTGAACTCTTGACAGGAAATGAAAAAACACACAAAATATGTTACACTTACAAAACTAGTGCAGATTTACACAGTGTGAAAAATGACCACAACATGACATGAGATGTAACCTGATGTGGTTTCACTGAAATTATATTCCATGAATCACTGCTAATTTAGTTGTACACATCTCACCTTTACCCGCCATGTGTTTGATGAGATTAGAACCAAACTTCGCACACTCCAACTTCTCATCCAGGTCAAACGTCCGTTTCCCTTCAATTTCATCATCTGAAATTCCATCGTCCTGGTAGCGGCGACGTGTACCTGTGCGCTGAGGAGAAGGAGGATTATGTCTATGGTTTGTTTATTTTGATGAGGTCAAACAACAACAAAACTAATGTCAAAATGAAAGTATTAACCCACTTCAGGCACATAGGATAGGTTAAATTACAAAAGTTGGCATTTTCAATAATTATGTTATGTAACCCTAACCCACAACAAAGACAAAAATAAAAATCACTTTTTTTAACCAAATACCCCACAGTCTATCTTAAAAACAACTATAAAAAGAGCCGACAGAGTAAGTGGTCCACCTATTCAACCAAAAGAAAGTGCAATTAAATAAACAAAATTTAAAACTAAAACCCGGTAAAGCTTTGAAACAATGCTTAATGTATTCTTTTATAGTTTTAAATGGAACTAATCTCTAAAATATTAGGTGACAAAAATGGCTGTTACTTGTATCTAAATGTAAAAATGGAACTGAAATTGCAGAAATAAAGAGTCATGAATTTAAAAAAAAAAAAAAAACAAAACGATAAGTTACTCAGTGAACATTCAGCCACTGAATCAGTTCATGTAGTAAGCAAACAATAAAGTATTACAATGGCAGGGGTTAATCTTCTACACATCACCCCCTTCACACACCCCCACCCCCTTTGCCATTCACCCTCATGCAACGTCGCTTGGCTAGACAGATGGATCAAGAACAACACCCCCTGCCCTCAGATCTCCCCACCCCCATACCTTTACCACAATAAATGCAGTATCATCTCATTAATGCTCCCTACTTTCATGACTGGAAGTAAAGTAAACTGAAAAAAAGCTGCACATTGACAGTAGCCACTAATTTGTAACTGCGTAACTTTAAGTCACCACTGGCAATTCTAGCACTATAAAATGATAAAGGGCAAAAGGAAATATTCAGTTACAGAAAGGCAAGACTTAAGAGATATTTTTTTATAAAATTTAGGAGCGTCCACAAAATAAGGAAATGTAAAACGAAAAACAGTTTTATTGCATATATATAATTATAATTATTAGTGTCCCTGCCCCAAGTTTACTCGTATAAATAATGCCTTCAGTATACAGGCGAGTTTCAGAAAATTTATTGCTTTACAGCTAGGGGGAAGGGTTGTAAGGAGGTGAAAACAAGGTCGCAGAACAAATGCTGTCAAGTTAGAAAGTGAACTTGACCTTTTTTGAACCCAGGCTCTTTAAACAAGTTCATTACCAATTTTAGTAAGACCCATAAAACAGGAGGTCTACAGCAGTGACTGTGGGCTTTAAGAAAATGGGCCGTTCACGTCCAAAACGCCACTTTAAAACAACTACAATTGTTTCGTGGTTATTCAAGAGCCACCTTAAGCACAGACTGGATGACATACACATCTCAATCTCAATGTAAACATAAAACAAGTGTTCCACTAAGGAAGCAGTTTAGTTGAGTTACTTACCAGGCGTTTGCTGTACCGCGTATGAGTATCCTCCATCGTCTGTAAGAGGTATAAAGTTGTGAAGAAGACGTTAAGACACAGCGATTAAACACCCACTTAGTGTTTGGGCGTTTTTACTGTAATTTACAGTCTGTGAGGCAGAAACACACATCTCTCTCTCTCTGTTCAGTCCATTTCTAGATAGCACTGCTAGCGCTAGCCAACAGTATCGCTTTAGCCAGCGAGCTAAGGTTAGCATCACACACACTAAATTACAAACATTACCTTATGCTTTCATCACTGTGTGCAGACTAGCACCAGTACAAGAGTGTACGCATTAACTGAATTAACCGGAGCCAATGCGTCAAATAACCTCAATATTTAACCGCTGTTACCTACGAGCGTAAACTAGCTCAGTTGACTGCCCCTTTCTTAAGTCGTCGGCTACCGTTGATGCTAGCTAGCTGTCGTTAGCCTGTGTGCGGCAGTTGGAGGCGTTTTTATCGTTACCTCTGCGCTTTAACTCCGCTCAGACGTAGTGGTCAAAGTAATGTGTCCCAACTACAGCGTCTGGAGCCACTCAGTAAAGTTTCTCCCCATGTTATGTGACAAGAGCTGTGGATATTGTTGTGTTTATTATTGTGCGATAAAGTTATAAGGTTTCGTCGCTCCGGGCCGCCATTTCAGCTGGTCAGTAAAACACACATACACATACACACGATCCAAAAAAAAAAAAAGAGGAAAAACCTCTCAGGGCCCGCCCCCTTTTCACTCTACTGCTCTGACATATTAACATAGAGGCGCGTTTATTGGACACAGTAGATGCTATTTAAAGCAGATTAGAATATTAACATGCAGGTATGATAGGTTTATGGTATTCGGTGTCTCCCGTCAATATTGTATAATCCCGGCAACAAATAAAGTTACATTAATACCATATCAAGTTAAAAACATTTTTTGTTCCAGAATTTTACTTACATTTTTTTTTTTCAATAAAATGTATGTAACCATCAAAAGGCTTTATAAGTACTGACAGCACAGGCCAAGAAACCCAGTGAGGAGCCCCTGGTCTTTTACCAAAAATACAACAACCTAAAGAGACAACCATCATGAAAGACAGAAGAGTTTAAATCAAACATTTCAAATGTCTTCTGGGACGACAGCAATAAAAGTGCAGATGATAAAAGTCAGATGTAAAAAGACCAAAGTGAGGCATAAAACGCTCATTTTAAGGCATACAATGTGAATGGTTACACAGATTTTTATTTAACTACCAAGATGATGGATTTGCTAAATTAGACATAAATAAATGCAAAACAGTCCAAATGAGATTCAAGTTTTCCCCAATGACACAGAACAATTAATTATTTAAAAAAGACAAGTATGAAGCATAAATCGTCTCCATAGGCGTAAAAATAATGACTGAGACAAAACGAAGCAGAACTTGTATAAGATACACAACTACAACTGCATTAGTATGGCCTGTGAACGGTTCAAATCGAGCTCCTCTACATCTGTTCTCCATATTATATTGTTGAACCACCTTCTGTATAAAAATGTATATGCATTTCTAACAGGTGTAGATACTATATTAACATCTGATACGTTGCTCTACTTTTTTCTTCATAACAAACTTGCTTTTATTTCTTGTCCATAAATACCTTGACAAAAATTGATTATGCATCGACAGAAATTGATTAGACGTATTGTATTATTAAACTGTTTCTAACTATGTAGTTGGGTTTTTGTTTTTCCTTCTGTACGTCATTATCCTTTACATCACTACCTGCTCAAGAAAGTTTGTGTACTACCCTATTGTCCATCAGACTCGGGGCAGCAAACCAAACGCACCCTGGCGCAAACCCCGCCCCACGTACTGCTAGTGGGCGGGGCTTCCGAAGAAGAGAGAGGTGGGGAGCGAAATGAGGTCAGAAAGCTGCTCGAGAGTGCATCT
>JAGFBZ010001951.1:0-100899 GCA_018398805.1 Hirundichthys speculiger
CTCGAGCCTCGTTCCCGTCATTACATGAACAACAAAGGACACAAAGGTGCGTGAACATGTGCAGCGGGTCTTGAAAGAAGTTAAGTTAATATTTTATGGTATTTTTTTCTGATGTGATTTCATTGATTGCAAAGACTTCTGCTAGTGTTTTCATTGCCTTAAACTGCTAGCCAAGTTCACCTGCTGCTATTTAAATGGAAGTGCTATGTTCTTTAGTACTGAGACTGTTGAACAGTCACTGTTCTGTAACTAAATGTGTTTTATAATAATTCTCCCAAACAAAAAAGAAAGAAAGAAGAGTGTTTAAATAAGTTATTGTTTATTTTATGAGATGATAAAAGCTATTAATCTCAGCTTGGATGCAGGCCTATTTATTAATGTACACAGGAAATAAAATGCATAGGAAATTAAAACTCTGTTTGCCCACTCAAAAAAAAGTGAAATCGGATCGGAAAAAATCGGAAATCGGCCGATCATCAAAATTAAAAGATCGGAATCGGATCGGGACCCAAAAAACATGATCGGGACATCCCTAATTAAATTAATCATCTGAGTGTTTTGATCATTTCTAAATTCACGCCAAAATGTTTCCTCATATTTCCCTCACAGAAATGATTAGTCTTCCTCTCCACCCAATGGTGAGAACCCACATTAAAGTCGTCCAGAGAAACACAGTCTCTGTGATCCATACACCTTCAGTCTTCAGTCCTTCACGTAGTGCAGTTTTAGGGGTCCGGCCTGCTCCTGCATCCATGAAAAACGCACCTTTTACCAACTTTAATGGAGATTTCAGCGTCAAAATGCTCATTTTAGTGCAGAATGTCTGTAACACTTATACCAGGTAACCTGCTGCTTACAGTCTTTCTAAGTCAGGGGTGCCCAAATACTTTTCAGTGGAGGGCCAAAAATTAACCAGGGTGGAGGGTCACGGGCCAAAACTAAACATTCATGTTGCAGTGCATTTAATTAAATTATTATGATATATATAACTATGCAAAATAAACAGTCATACAAAGTAATTTAGAAAATGAATAACAACACTGTTTATTGAAAGCAAAAAAATAATAAGCACCAGGCCTATGTCTCTAAAAAACACGGGACACAACATGTCCCTACAAGACCAGTATATTACAGTCTCCACTCTCTTGAAAAATCACTTTCAAATAGGAATATAATTGAACAACAAAGTCACTGAACTGTGTTTACATTAATTTCAGCTCAAACATTAACCATACAGAGCAGAACATGCTCCAAAGTGCCAGACATTTCACACCTAAGCCTCCAATACATTCTTCAGTGCTTGAAACAATACTGTTTTCATAGAAATACATTTGGTGCAATGAGTAACATGAAACACAAAATGGTCTCATGGGACAAAAATGCTACAATCATCACTGCGTTGAACAATCACTTTTAGGCATACAGTCCTCAGTGCATATTACATGCAGAATGCCTTTCAGTGGGAGACATGAAGCCTGCCCTTGGTCTTTAAAAGTCTCTCAATATCAGGCTCCAGCTGACTTACTGACAAAGTGAGAATGTCATGTAGGTGAGAGTCAGAGAGTGAATTTCTCAGTTGGCACTTATTGACAGATTCAACAGGAAGTAGTGTACTGAAAGCCTGCTCACAGAGGGGCATATGTAGAGGCTGGGATACCAAAGAGAGACAGCATCACCTGTGCATGTTGTTCGGATCTTGGCATGTATATGTCCTTCAGAGAAGGGAGTGATGCTGGAACACATCTGTAAAAGTCCTGTAAGGGTCATGATGCTTGACTCTGAACTGCTACGGAGGTCTGAATCAGGACTGAAGCTCCAGCAGTTCCATCTGAAGCTCCTCACTGACTGCATCCACATGGAGCAGAAAAAGGGCTGCGCAAACAGCTCAAATGCTGCTGCTGATTTTCTTCAAAATCTTTGAAGCAAACAGTCAAACTCCACATCAAGATGCTGATGAATGACTCAAGGTATTTTGGTGTGTTGCTGCACTCCATCAACGCAACTTCTTTGAGGCTGTGGAAAATGTGCCAAATTTCCTGAATGCAGAGACACAAAGACAAAAAGAACAATGTTAGATTCAAGAAAAATTGAGGTGCATTTAATGCATTTAACACAAAATATGGATGCATAGGTCACACAATTAACATGGTTCAGGATCAATAACGAGCCTAGTTATTTGTATTGTCCCCAAAATTTATTATTTAATTAATTAGATAAATAAAATAAAAATAAAGTTTAATTCGTTATTTTGTGATAACAGTATTGAAATCAGACCTCACCTGTTGAGAGATGTCTGCTGAGCAACAGGAGTTTTTGCTTGAAGGCTCTGATGTGATCATACAGCTGACTGATTATCTGGTCTTTCCCCTGAAGCTGAAGATTCAGGATATTCAGCAGCTCTGTAATGTCCACGAGAAAAGCCAGGTCGGAAATCCAATGTATGTCGGTTGGCACTTGAATGTTGTTTTTCTTTGTTGCTTGAAATGCCCTGATCTCCTCACGCAGTTCAAAGAAACGCCGTAAAAACCTTTCCTCTGCTCAGCCACCTGACCTCCTGGTGGTACAGCACGTCTCCATACTGTGCATCCATCTCATCCAGAAGTGCTTGGAACTGACGGTGTGAGAGCACCTTTGAGCGAATATTATTAACGATGGCGATGACATCTTGCATCACGTTTTTCAGGCCGATGGATTTGGCACACAGCTGTTCTTGGTGTAAAATACAATGGTATTTTAACACCGACCCACCACTCTCGCGGACTTTGTCTGACACAAGTGCAGTGAGACCGGTTCTCTTACCGACCATAGCCGGGGCGCCGTCGGTCGTGATGCCAGATAGCTTTTCCCACTTTAAGTTGTTCCGATCCATAACTCGCTGTACTGCCATAAAAACATCCACTCCTTTTGTTGTCCCTTTCAGTGTTTCAAGGCCCGCGAGTTCCTGACACACTTCAAAGTTCTCATTAACGCCTCGCAGGAAGACGAGCAGCTGTGCAGAGTCCGATATATCCGTGCTTTCATCACACGCGATGGCAAAGGCAGAAAATTGACCTGCTTTCTGGACAATTTGGCCCCGAACGTCTTCGGTCATATCCTCCACACGGCGGGTGACAGTGTTCCGTGACAAACTAATCTGGGAAAAGGCCCGCGTCTGATTTGGGCACACGGCGTCGGCAGCAACTGTCAGACATTGTTTCACAAAATCACCCACTGCAAACGGTTGTCCGCTTCTGACAATGATGGAGCTAAGCTGATAACTTGCCCGAGTAGCATTCTCTTGTGCAGTTGACGGCTGGAGTAGGGTACACTGTTGGGAGGTTAACTTTGCTAGCAGGTCTCTAGCCTTCACCTTTCTCTCGTCTCCAGTGTATTTTGAGAACTGATGGGAATGCTGCGTTTCGTAGTGGCGACGGAGATTGTATTCTTTTAAAACAGCAACTCTCTGCTTGCATATTAAACATACTGCCTTGGAATCAATTTCAGTAAAAAAGTACTCGTGTTCCCAACAATTTTTAAACTTTCTTTTGTCAGTGTGCCAATTCCTCACACGCTCCATGCCTCAATCCCAGTATCTTCTCCCTCTCTGATCAGTTCGACCCGGATTTCAGCTGACGAAAGCTAAACAGCGCCACCCTTCCCCCAATGTAACACAATGCTGATTTGTGGTCAATAGAGGAAGTGCAACAATAAATAAATATTTAAAGAGATATTCTGACTGCTCTGGCAGTGGGAAAATAATTATTTAACTATTAAAAATTCGTGCATGGGCCGCGGGCCAAAACTAATCGGTTGGCCCGCGGGCCCCAAATTGGGCGGCCCTGTTCTAAGTTATTCCCCACTAGGGATGTAACGATATGGAAAATTTGATATCTCAATTATAGTGACCAAATTATCACGGTTTACGATATTATCATGGTATTCTTAATTGCTGTACAAATGTCCATAAAACACATACATTTCAATAATTTCACAAAATCTTGTGATTTTCTTGTCATACTAAAACATCAGAAGCCATACGGAGCCCTGGAGGGGACATGAAGGAAAAAAAAAAAAAATAGGAAAAAAAAATTTTTTTGAGAAAATGTAGGAAATTTTTTTTTTTCTCGAGTTTCAAATCGAGATCTCGAGTTTGAAAGTCGAGATCTCGAGTTTCAAACTCGAGATCTCGAGTTTGATTTGCAATGCAGCTGAGTTGTGAAATGCGTGCGCTCGGCTGCTCGGAAGAACGGCTGCCGGAGAGGAAGGAGAGTCCACCGCCCCGGGGGCTGCGTAGACGGAGCTGGCAGAGTCCAGACTAGAGAGGTGCTTGGACCGCGGCAAGAGAGGGGGTGAGACCCTCTCTGGCGCAGGAGCCTCGGATGAGGACCGGCAGACGCCTCCCGGACTCCCCATCTGACTTCCCCGCACCCTCCGCTCCAACCCCGCCTCTGCAGCAGAGACGGAGATGGAGAGATGCGAGAGAGCCGGAGGCGAGAAGGAGGTAGAGAGGCCGCTGGGTAGCGTACGGCTGCAGGCGCCCCCGCGGGAGGGTGGACCTGAACCGTCTCATCCGTTAATGATCCACTTTCAAAGTCGAGATCTCGACTTTCAAACTCGAGATTCGACTTTCAAACTCGAGATCTCGAGTTTGATCTGGCTTCTGCAGCAGAGACGGAGATGGAGAGATCTCTCCATCAGAGACCGCTGGGGCAGCGTACGGCTGAGGACTAAGTAAAGTTATAAAGACATTCACAGATTCGGCTTTCCGGGATCAATAAGTTGAAGCCACACATCGTCAAAACACAAATGATGCCTCTATCACATCTTGATAGCATAGACTACCAGCTACAAGGACAAAATCCCCGATTTATACAAAATAAGCAGTTCTGCGAGCTCGATGTAAAATATTGACGAAAATGCGCAGCCCGCAGCCGTGCCAGTGCCCAGGGACCGTCTGCAAATTGCAACAAAGAAAAAACACGCTGGACACAAAAATCAATAACTCCACTGTTGTACAGTATACAGACGCCAAAACTTACTCCATCCATCAGAGTTCCCCTCATGGTCATACTACAACAAAATATTATGTAACAAAAAGATTTGGCATAATTTTGGTGATTTTTTAAAATTATCATAATCATTAATAACTTATATGATGATCAATAACTTCAATGTTTTACACTGCAGACACTCAAAACCCACTACACACTTCTGCAGTCTCCTTATGGTCATACTACAACAGCTGTTTTGAAAAAAAAAAAGGTTTGGTATAATGTTGGTGATTTTCTAAATTATTATTCATCATTAATACCTTATATAATGATCAATAACTTCATTGTTTTACACTGAAGCGACTCCAAACTCACTACACACATCAAGAGTCTCCTTAAGGTCATACTACAACAGTTCTTTGGAGCAAAAAAGATTTGGTATAATTTTGGTGATTTTTTAAAAATGATTATTAATCATTAATAACTTATAATGATCAATAACATCACTGTTTTGCACTGCAGACACTCCAAACTCACTACATACTTCTGCAGTCTCCTTATGGTCATACTACTACAGCTGTTTTGCACAAAAAGGGTTTGGCATAATTTTGGTGATTTTCTTTAATTATTAATCATCAATAATATCTTATATGATGATCAATAACTTCACTGTTTTACACTGTAGACACTCCAAACTCACTAAACACATCAAAAGTCTCCTTATGGTCATACTACAACAGTTTTTTTGAACAAAGAAGGTTTGGTGTAATTTTGGTGATTTATTTTATTAAATCACCAAAATTACACTAAACCTTCTTTGTTCAAAACAGCTGTTGTAGTATGACCAGAGGAGGACTCTTGAAGTGTGTAGTGAGTTTGGAGTATCTATAGTGTAAAACAGTGGAGTTATTGATCATTATATAAGTTATTAATGATTAATAATAATTAAAAAAAATCACCAAAATTATACCAAACCTTTTTTGCTCCAAAGAACTGTTGTAGTATGACCTTACGGAGACTCTTGATGTGTGGTAGTGAGTTTGGAGTCGCTTCAGTGTAAAACAATGAAGTTATTGATCATTATATAAGGTATTAATGATGAATAATAATTTAGAAAATCACCAACATTATACCAAACCTTTTTTTTTTTCAAAACAGCTGTTGTAGTATGACCATAAGGAGACTGCAGAAGTGTGTAGTGGGTTTTGAGTGTCTGCAGTGTAAAACAGTGAAGTTATTGATCATCATATAAGTTATTAATGATTAATGATAATTTAAAAAAATCACCAAAATTATGCCAAATCTTTTTGTTACATAATATTTGTTGTAGTATGACCATGAGGGGAACTCTGATGGATGGAGTAAGTTTTGACGTCTGTATTACTGTACAACAGTGGAGTTATTGATTTTTGTGTCCAGCGTGTTTTTCTTTTGTTGCAATTTGCAGACGGTCCCTGGGCACTGGCACGGCTGCGGGCTGCGCATTTTCGTCAATATTTTACATCGAGCTCGCAGAACTGCTTATTTTTGTATATAAACGGGGATTTTGTCCTTGTAGCTGGTAGTCTATGCTATCAAGATGTGATAGAGGCATCATTTGTGTTTTGATGATGTGTGGCTTCAGACTTATTGATCCCGGAAAGCCGAATCTGTGAATGTCTTTATAACTTTACTTAAGTCCTGCAGCCGTACGCTGCCCCAGCGGTCTCTGATGGAGAGATCTCTCCATCTCCGTCTCTGCTGCAGAAGCCAGATCAAACTCGAGATCTCGAGTTTGAAGTCGAGATCTCGAGTTTGAAAGTCGAGATCTCGAGTTGAAAGTCGAGATCTCGACTTTGAAAGTGGATCATTAACGGATGAGACGGTTCAGGTCCACCCTCCCGCGGGGGCGCCTGCAGCCGTACGCTACCCCAGCGGCCTCTCTCCCTCCTTCTCGCCTCCGGCTCTCTCGCATCTCTCCATCTCCGTCTCTGCTGCAGAGGCGGGGGTTGGAGCGGAGGGGTGCGGGGAAGTCAGATGGGGAGTCCGGGAGGCGTCTGCCGGTCCTCATCCGAGGCTCCTGCGCCAGAGAGGGTCTCACCCCCCTCTCTGCCGCGGTCCAAAGCACCTCTCTAGTCTGGACTCTGCCAGCTCCGTCTACGCAGCCCCCCGGGGCGGTGGACTCTCCTTCTCTCTCCGGCAGCCGTTCTTCCGAGCAGCCGAGCGCACGCATTTCACAACTCAGCTGCATTGCAAATCAAACTCGAGATCTCGAGTTTGAAACTCGAGATCTCGACTTTCAAACTCGAGATCTCGAGTTTGAAACTCGAGAAAAAAAAAAAAATTTCCTACATTTTCTCAAAAAAAATTTTTTTTCCTATTTTTTTTTTTTTTCCTTCATGTCCCCTCCAGGGCTCCGTAGAAGCCAAAATTTTGTCAAAATGAAACTTTCACATTAAAAGGCCAAACAACTGGCACAGAAAGATGTTTTATTTTAAATGAACACAATAAATAACAGGAACAAGACTTATTTGTCTGGTGCAAATTTAAATAAACACTTTAACAACCATAGTAGATCAAAATATGCAAACAATTATCAGGAACAAAAATTATAGAGCAAGTTCAAATGAAATAAACTTTGGACTTTAAGCTGAACCTTAAATAAGTATAAATGTGCAAATAAAGAAACAGTTGTAAAGGAGCCAAATATGTTGTTCTGAATTGTAGTTCACTCTGTGTGTCTGTGGGTGTCGCTGTGTTGTTACCTGAGGGTCAGGTATAAAGGTAGCTGCCTGTTATTGGTTAGGTGTTTGACCCGGAAGGGCAAAAGGTTTTTGACCGCTGTGGCGCTAACTGCCGGCGTTATGGTTGTCGGATCAGTTAATGGAATAAATTAATATTTTAACTGCATCAGAAGAACATCGTTCCGGTCATTTTTCCGATCAACGCGCAACGGTAACATTTACGAAATGTGAGTTAGCGAAGCGCGTTGACCAGGTTACTCTTGGTGAAACATCTCAGTAGCTTGAAGCATTAGCCTTAGCTCCTTCAAGTTGCTTGTACATATTACAATAAAATGTAAACAAGTGCTCTGCAGACAGGATAACTGTCCTCCACCAGTTGTCCCTCTGCATTCTTAAAAAATAAAATAAAAAATATGCCCAGACCTTGGATTTCGTCCTTTTAGTGGGTTGATAAATGTCCTGCGTGCTATCACCACTTTCCACCATGCTCACGTTATGATACCGATGTAACAAGCTACATATTCATGCGAGACACAGTCGTGAGTCGCTCACAGACTTGAATGAGGCTGATAATAAATATCCCCCTAATCGACCGCGATAATGAGATGAAGTCAAACATAATCGTTATTGGGTAAAATTTTACCGCGCTTTACCGTAATAGTGGTAACCGTTCCATCCCTGCTTCCCAGACGGCCATCATGGTGGAAGGCTCGCTGGTATCGGTTCTGGTGAACAGACCAGTTCAGGCTCTTTTCAGGGACTGCAAGGTGTCCAGGTGATGTATCTCAGAGCCACCTGTCTGTAGGACACAGCTGCAGAGGTCTTTAGGTTTGTGCAGATACAGTTCTGCTAAGAAGAGGAAATCCTTCCTTACTTTAGTGAGCCTTGTAGCATCTAAAACCAGGAGTTCAAGTGTCACAAATGTGACTTTTAATCTGGGAAGATCACTCAGTTGAAACTGTCTGTAGAAATCCTTGAAAAATCCCCTCTGTGATCACATGTTATGTTAAAACAGCCTTTAAATATCCTCAGGCAGAACGTCGACATCTCACTTTTTAGCCAAATTGAAAGTGCCTGATTGATATTGAAAAAATGTCAGCTTGTCGCTGACAGAAACCCTATAGTTCAACTGTTATCTCATGAGTCAGTCGCTGCATTTACATAGTGATTTCCTTGGCCGTATTTAATCAGAATTTAGGGTTCATTCATTTTTTTCGGCACCCGGTCCTGCAGAGCTTCAACCTGAAGCAGTGAGACGTCGCCATCCTTGTGGAACTTTAACTTCTGGAACAAACAGAGGGGTCCAAACATGGCCGCTCAGCTACAATAAACGGGCAGTTTAGCAGAGCGGGAAACAGCAGCGTCCCTTTTACAACGCTTTGTTCAAACTGTCGCAGCACAGCTTCTGTTGGCTGTAAACCTCAGTCACATTTACACAACAGCTCTCAACGTGAAGCTGAATTTTGCGGGGTTGTTTCACAGCTGCTCATTTAAATATTCACTTCAGGGCGAAGAAAAACTAAGTGTCTGTAAAGTGCAAAGATGAATGGCAGGGAATAACAATTAGTAGAATAGTTGAAACGGTTCTAGCTCTTTTAACTGGTTTTGTGAAGCAACTGGCACCGGTCTTCACCCCGCTCCTCGTCCGAGGCATGATCTGACTTCTACTGGGATAACTGGAGCAGGGAAGACCAGATCTGCATAAACCCCAGACGAGTGTGAGGCCTAGAGGCCACCGTTGTTCTCAGATGGCCTTCAGATGGAAAAGAAACTTGTTCAGCATGCTCACATGGTCAGCTGACCTTGTTCCTGGGGCACAGACGTTGCTGAAGTGAGACGCTGCTGACGGAAGCAACCTCAGATGATGATGCTGCGTCCTCAAGTTCCTCAGGTTCCTCAGGTGGACACTGGGCCTGATCGAACAGGGTCAAAGGTCAAAGGTGGAGATGTTCTTCTTTACACTCTGATTCACTGCTATCAGTTCTGCTCTTGGGTTTTCTTGGATTAGATTTCACCAAATGTTTAAATGATCACCACCGCTCAAGACTTTCCTTTGACCATCTTTTCCGTGACTACCACGTGTCTTCTGACGTACTCGTGTAAGGAACGAGAAACGACTGAGGGCCTGAACTACCGAGTTTATCATATAAAGAAATAAAATGTGTTAACATATTAATAAAGTGAAGGAACCGTGGGGACGTCTTCCATCTTTTGTCGACTGCAGAAATCGTGCCGTGTAGCGGAGATTAGGGTTAGAGGAGTTAACAGGTTTAGTGACATGGATATCACATAAAAAAAATAAAATAAAACTGGTATGGTACTGCTACTGGTATAGTACTGCTATTGGTACTGCTACTGGTATGGTACTGCTATGCTACTGCTACTGGACTGGTATGGTACTGGTACTGCTACTGCTACTGGTACTGCTACTGGTATGGTACTGCTACTGCTCCTGCTACTGGTATGGTACTGCTATTGCTACTGCTACTGCGACTGGTATGGTACTGGTACTGCTACTGCTACTGGTACTGCTACTGCTACTGGTATGGTACTGGTACTGCTACTGCTACTGGTATGGTACTGCTATTGCTACTGCTACTGCGACTGGTATGGTACTGGTACTGCTACTGCTACTGGTACTGCTACTGGTATGGTACTGCTACTGCTGCTGGTACTGGTACTGCTACTGGTACGCCTCAATGTGCCAAAATGGACAGCTTGGGAAGGGAGGAAGAGGAAGTGATCATGCTTTATTTTTCATCTCTTTTTCAGTTTCCTTTACTTTCAGAGTCACAACAAAGTCATCTCAACACTTTACACCAGGGGTCTTCAATCTTTTTTAGCCCAGGGACCCCTTGGATGAGAGAAAAACAGAGCAGGGACCCCTCCTTGTAATTCTTATTCCCCCCCTCCCTTTTTTTTTTTTTTAATGTGTCACATTTTAAGCATGGCTTATAATAACTTTTAGATGTATTTTATTCTGCTTATTTCACCTTATTAACCAATTCCTGACTGGGTTATTAGCCTACATGTGTTAATGGTTGATAAAACTTTCATGCATATCATTATTATTATTATTATTATTATTATTACTTGGTATGAGACAATATTTTCTATTATTGTTATTTTCCAACAATGAAATGTTTAACTTCAGGCAGTTATATATATTTAGAACATACATATATATATATATATATATATATATATATATATATATATATATATACACATAAACATATATTTTTTTTTTAACTCAAATTATTTTGGTTAAAATTGCCTTTATTTCTTTTTAAGTTGGAGGACCCCCTGCAGTACCTCCGCGGCCCCCCTAAGGGTCGCGGACCCCCGGTTGAAGACCACTGCTTTACACAGAAGGCAAAAATGTCCTAAATTTAATATAATCCCAGTCCATAATCCCTTGAGTCCAGAATTCAGATTTCATGCACCTTCAGTTCATAACAGAAACAGCCAAAGGAAGGAAACGTCCTGACGGACAGGGCTGGATATTAGTGTTTATGCTGTATCCTGTAATCTTCTGCTGTCACCTACATGTTGATGCTAAATTCATAGCTGCTGAGTTAAATCACGACTCCTGTTGAAGGAGAGAAGTCATTTTCTGGCAGGAACCTAAAATCTGCTCTGGTTATCTTCTATTTCCACCAGCTCTGGTCATCTTCATGTCAGTGTGTATTTCAGAATTATGGTGTAAAAGAACTGGGATTTGAGGCTGATTCCCCAATGTGGTAAAAAATAAGAATAAATATCCAGACAGCGACGCTGAAACTGGGAACGAGGAGGAACGTGGAAGCAGCAGGAGCGGCTCATAATCACCGGCGAGCAGCGGAGACGGAGCGTGAGCTTCATTTCAACAGACTCATCAGAAATCCCGCCCCCCGTCCTTTTGTGGAAGAAGCTTATTACAGCCCAGCGGCGCGTTTTGTTGTTGTATCACACTGACAGAAGCACAGGAGGAAGTGAAGGGATGGAGTTAGAGATGAGAGACGGCTGGACTCTCCGATGGACAGATGGGACCGTCCAAACAACACTTTAATAAAAGAGGCCTGTTTGCTTTCATATCAAATCAAAAACTCATCTTGTTTTCACTTACTTTTGTGTTTCAGCCCCTTTTTAAAAAAAATAGCCTTAAAAGGGACAAAATGGTCAAAATGTAAGATGAGCACATGCAACAGGATTTGACAACTTGCTTACTAGGGCTGTAGCGATACATTAATCTGGCGATACGATAAGATTTACGGTATTTGGCTCACAAAACGATATATATCGATATTCATCTTACAATACATTTACATCATTTTCCAAAAGATTTCAAAGGGACAAAGTGATTTTGGTGACATCTTGTGAGTGTTCCAATGACTTTGTTTGAAATAACTGAACTGAACGCATCAATTACACATTATATGGCTGACAGGCAGCTTGCAAATGCTGGACAAAATGAATAAAAGATGTGTTGAGAAAAATGGTTTCATTTATTCAAACAGTGCAAATTGTTGCTTGTAAGCTTTTAAAGGTGGGACATGGGGGTTTGGGAAGAAGAAGCTTAGAATATCGATACCCACAGGTGAAAAATCGATACTCTCTGGGGAAATAAAATATTCATATATATCGCAGAATTGATAAAATTGCTCAGCTTTATTGCTTACGTCTAGCCAGCTCCATTAATTAAATGCATGCACATTTTATGACCAAACATCCTTCAGCTCAACCCAAATGTGTGTAAATCTCTTAAACCGCTGTTCTATTCACAACAGAAAACATACAAAGTGTAAAAAGTGACATTTAACTATTTAATGAAAAATATATTAGTTCATTTTTGAGTTTACTGGAGGCAAAAAAACCTTGAATAAGTTGACGCACGGGTGAGAACAGGCTTGAAACATCTGGCCACTGATGATGCCAACGCTCAACAGGTCAATGACAGAAAAGGAGCATCTTAGAGAGGTAGAGGGATCACTGGTAGACGTTCAGCAGTCTAAAAAAAAACTGCATCTAAACAGGTGAGAAAGAAATTTATTATTTTTTTCTTTTTGCTATCTGATTAAATTGCATTTTTTCAACAATAAATGACAGCAGTAATTGCTGTTGATTATTATGTGCATGCCAAAGTAGTGGCATGCACATATTGTAATGCAGTAAAATGGCCCTCTGCGAAGCAGAGGGCCATTTTACCCAACTGTCTTAATACCCAAGATGCCCCTGCGAAGCAGGGGCATCTTGGGTTACACCGCCCTCGCTATGGAAGAAAAAAATCCAAAAAAAAAAAAAAAACGACAGAGAAAACGACAAAAAACGTGTTTTTGAAGGCGTAATATTAGTATCCAGGATTGGTTTCCCTTTTTTTCTTATTATTATTCCGCATCATTTTTCGTCCGTTAATAGGGCCATAACCGTAAGGTGCACACATACATGAAATATATCAAAACGTAGGTCTCGACCGTGCGATGCGGGCTATTACTTTTCTCCGTCAAAAGTGTTACCGTGGCGACGCTAGACGCAAAAAACGGCGAAAATCGTCCCATAGAAATGAATGGGATTTTGCCGCCGATTCTGAGCAAATCTGCTCAAATCAGCTCAAACCCAGCCCTCTTTGGAGCTCTATAGCTCAGCCATATTTCATCACAGAGACACCATTCGAAGTTTAAACGGGTCACAAGACTTTGACCTATGACATACTGAAGCCGTGTATTGTTGTGATTTACGGTCTTTGAGAAATCGCGATTTACGTTTTATGATTTTTCCAAGATCTTCAAAAAACCCTCCTCACTCTAGTGATGTCATCACGCACTCTAGCTTCGAGGAGAGAAGAAAAAAAAAATTAAAACTGCCTTTTCCTTTTTCACGTCCACTCCTTTTGCTCAACCTACATAAATTATACATCAAAACGTAGGCATTTTTGTCCTCTTTCAGATGATGTGACTTCTGTGTCTGTGTGGTGTTTAGTTTTCCGTCAAATCAACCCAGAGTTCAAGGTGATCCTTCTCGGCTCCTATATATTTCTATGGGGAAATTTTTCAAAAATCTCGTCTGACAGGAAAAAGTTATATATTTTTACACTGCCGTAATTTAAAAACCGTAGACATTTGAGAAAAAATAAATATATCCCTGTAATGCTGAAAGCCTTGTGGCGCTCACGGTTCAAGAATTATTTCAAAAACTCAATCGGTTTTGGAATTAGAGCAGTTTGTTCGGGACATGGAAAATCGGACTTTGACAGGATCGACAGCCGACTGCTCCACAGGGTAAATTTATACTTTTTAAAACTGCTCTAGTTTAAAAAAGGAAAACATTTACGAAATAAAATATATATCACCGCGTAGCTGAAAGCCTTGTGGCGCTCACGGTTCAAGAATTTTTTCAAAAACTTATTCAGCCTTTGAATTACAGCCGTTTGTTCGGACACAGAAATCCAGGTTTGGACTGACTAGACACAGTGTAATTAGGTGGTAACTGCCTTTTTTTTCTCTCTCCCCCTCTCACAGACACACATACACACGCAGGAGGAGCCGCACATGTGACTGGCTCCCCTGAAGCCCCGCCCCTTTCTGCCTGTTCTTCAGGCACAGTATATGATATATTATGAGAATGATCACAGCCTTGACTCACATATGAGCTTTAGTTCATCCCATTCCTAATCAATATGATGTGGCTCCACATCAAAGAATAAAATGTTATCGTTATAATATGTGGCAGCACATATTGTTATGCAGTAAAATGGCCCTCTGCGAAGCAGAGGGTAAAATGGCCCTCTGCGAAGCAGAGGGCCATTTTACTCAAGTGTAAACACACACAGACCCAAGATACCCAAGATACCCAAGATACCCAAGATACCCAAGATGCCCCTGCTTCGCAGGGGCATCTTGGGTACTAAGATGCTAAGGAAGAAAAAAATCCAGAAAAAAGGCTGTCGATTCTATGTAAAGAATAGACCAAACACTATTTGGTGTTTGGTCTATTCTTGGTCTATTGGTCTATAAGAGCGTAACGGGTAACACGTCCAAACATGACCCTGCTCTGAAGACGGACGTGCATTAAGCAGCAGCGAGCGACAATAAATGTGCTGCAAGCGGGCATGCACATATCAAAATTTCTCCGGAATTTTCTAGTTATTGCTGTCATTGCTTTAATTGTTGAAAAAAAAAACCCTACTACAATGTTGAATTCCCCTTCTGGGATTAATAAAGTATTTCTCATTTTCTTTTTTTTGTGTCTTGCATTTACATTCATGCTTAGGGCCATCATCTAGACAAACCATCTAGTGTGTAAATGCAATTTAATTTTATAGCAGACTTTTTTTGTGGGAGTGTGAAGGGTGAATGTGTCCTTCAGTCCTCTCTGGCAGTAAATTCTAACATCTTTATTGACATCCTAAATCCTGATTTCGTCAGAGAGGTCTAGAAAAACACCAGCTGTGAAACATTTAAAAACAAGACAATTAAAGAAACACGAAAAGAAAAGAAAGAAAAAAAAATACATTTCTGAATCATGTTTGTAGAAAAAAAGTCACACAGACTTTTAGTATCTCACCATCTACAGCAGGGATGGTCACCTCTGGTCACCTCTGGTCAACTCTGGTCAACTCTGGTCACCTCTGGTCACCTCTGGTCAACTCTGGTCATCCCTGGTCAACTCTGGTCAACCCCTGGTCAACCCTGGTCAACTCTGGTTAACCCTGGTCAACTCTGGTCACCTCTGGTCAACTCTGATCAACCCTGGTCAACTCTGGTCACCTCTAGTTAACTCTGGTCAACTCTGGTCAACCCTGGTCAACCCTGGTCAACTCTGGTCAACCCTGGTCAACCCTGGTCAACTCTGGTCAACCCTGGTCAACTCTGGTCACCTCTGGTCAACCCTGGTCAACTCTGGTCAACCCTGGTCAACTCTGGTCAACTCTGGTCAACCCTGCACAGTAAAAAATGGGGTGTCAATATTTCAGAGTCAACCTATATTAACCCAGATAGAGTATTCACAACTATATGGAGAGTAAACCCACTCTAAGGGTGGAGTTAAAAGTCAGTGTAAAATTTCGCAGACATGCAGTGAAAAAAATCAACTCTGCAGAGTGATGATTACGCGCCAGTCTGTGTGACGTCTTAATTGGTGACTGCTGAGCCTTCACATGCTGCGGGAGTTGTCTAGAGTGGTGCAACAGATGGGTAAGTAACGTTAATATTATTGCAACGTCGTTTAAAAATTGTTTTTCAACTAAACACGGTTTTATAGTTTCATAGATGTTGACTGAGGACTTGTTGTCAACGTCTATCTCTCTGTTGGATGACACTGTGGAGTAGCTACATCCAACATACAACTAACTAGCTTGCTAGCAGTTCGTAAGTCGACATTTTCTCATTAAGTTGTTAATATGTTAACGACGTATGTGCCGGTGAGACTTAAATACACGCTGCCTGCCGTACGGCAAAGTTATATTTTATCGTTATTAGTATGCTAATTGTAATAGCTAATTAGCTTGAAGCTTATACCACCACGACATAGCGAGAATTGCCGTGTTTGCGCCCCCCTGCGTGGCGTCAACAACCGACGACTCAACGGTCAGTTTGTTCTTTTTCTTGGGGTGAAAGTAACTAAATATAGAGCCCTATGGAATCCGCGATCACGGAATCGCGGACGGAATCGCGGAATTGGAGATTAAAAACGGAATTCACTTTAAATGCGCAATATAACAGAACTGAACGCAGCAATTTGCGTAAAAGTTTTTTCTTTTTTTTTTTTTTCTCCCGGATTAAAAGGAACTTTTCTTCCGAGAAAATGTTCCAAGAGGGTTCACGAAAAGGTGGGGACACTAGCTTCTCTGCCCTCGCTTTCCTCATCATAGAAAAAAAAAAAAAAAACACGTCGAAGCAGCATCCGAGAAACAGGCGAAGAAGCAAAGGAACTAGCGGTTTACTATCAGGTACAGAGCAGAGCAGTTTATCCGAGATTATTATGTGTCTGGCGATTCAAAATTCTGCAAGTTTTGCCAGCACACGATTGAATGGACACAAAATATACGTGCAAGTAACAGTTCCATCCGTCCATTAGCTCCCGCTTGGTCCGTAGTCGGCTCGCGGGGGCAACAGCTTCAGCTGAGACCCAGACCTCCCTCCCCCCGGCCGCTTCCACCAGACCAGCTGAGAGATATAATCTCTCCATCGGGTCCTGGTCTGCCCCGTGGTCTTCCAACGAATATCATTTAATGAGTGAAAACCATAAACGTAAAAAGGCGAGAGTCACTCAACGAGATAAACACAAAGAGGCTGATAATTATTTATTTAATCGGCTGTCTGTAATAGATGGAACACCTAAAGAAAAAAACACCCGGGCACACACTCATACACACAACCAGTGTTCAGTGTTCACTGCTTTGGATTTCATAGTATCTACATCAGCTGTAGTAAATATAGTTTTTTTCTGTTATCAGACACAGTTTGTCATGACATACCTGAAAAATATCATGTACGTTATGACAAACTGTCTGATAACAGAATAAATCAAACAAACTAAAATGATTAGTTTACTGCTGTTGCAATTTTTCTTTTTTGCACTTTAAATGGATTTTACCTATTTGAATTATTTTTTTTTATTACATAGAAAAAAACTAAATTTTTTTTGAAAAAAAAAAAAACAATGTTTTGTTGGACACAATATGTTTAAAAGTATAAAAACATTAAAGTTTACAGTTATAATTGCATAAATTGTCTATATTTTATTACTTTATATACTGTTTTGGGGTTAAATTTGCATAAAATGCTTAAAAGGGAATTCTCAAAAATTAAAAACCGAAAAACACCGAAAATGAAAAAAATTAAAACGGAATTTGAGAAAAAATAAAACGGATTTCATAGGGCCCTACACAGGCCACCCACCATATCACACTTAACTGATAGCATGATGGATTTGTTCATCACAAATTAACTATATAAATTTTGCCTTGTTGTTCACAGTAATCAACTGAATTGCAATCAGAGTGGACCAACAGTTGGTAAGTAGGCTCAGGTTATGGAACAATATAAGCACATTAATAAGTTACTCTTTGTTCAGCTGTTTTTCTTGGTTGTTATTTTTTCCCTTTTCTTGTTTTAATAGAATATGCTGCTGCATGTTTTGTTTGGAGGGGAACAGAAGTATGTTAGGCTGTCTGACCTAACATTCGATGCCTTCATGAAAGAAGGTTAGTGAGTACATCACGATAAACAATATCACAACTTTTTACTTGGTTGAAAATTGATGAGTTGAAAATTGTTTCTCTTATGCCTTAAAATAGATGGGAATGATCTATTGACTTAAGTCTCAACACAACAACATTTTGTGAAAACATAAGGCTTACTCTACTTCAGGGGTGTCCAAACTCGGTCCTGGAGGGCCGCTGTCCTGCAAGTCTTAGATGTTTCCCTGCTTCAGTGCACCTGATTCAAATGAATGGGTCGTTAACAGACTTGTGCAGACCTGAATGACAAGCTGGTGGCGATCTATTCAACTGAATCAGGTGTGTTGTGCCTCAGAAACATCTAAAACATGCAGGACAGCGGCCCTCCAGGACCGAGTTTGGACACCCCTGCTCTACTTAGTTAACATTTTGATTCTCATCAGAAGGAAATGGTCTTTCAAGCTTTGATTTCTTTTCCCTCCATTACCTCAGTGTGCCTAAAATTTAACATACCAGAGGGCAGGCAGCCAGATATGAAGGTGCTAGACTAATCTGACACAGAAGTTGACAGAGAGGTCTTTGAAGAAATAGTGAAGGAGTCACCTGGAACCCTCCGAGTCATGTTGATCAACCAAGAACTTGGTAATCGCTGACCATTCAGTGTTCATGTTAAACTTAAAGGCTGGGATGGGAGTAATAACAGTTACATTGAATATGCTTCTGTTTTGTTTGTTTTCCCTAATGCACAGATGCTTCTCTCTCATCGTCATCATCATGCTCAGTTACATCTGAAGACACTATCATTCTGAACTTCACGATGTGTGACCCTCCTGAAGAAGCAGCTGCTGCCGAAGGAAGTGAACCTAAAAGGCCATGCCACATAAACTATGAGGCAAAAGCGGTGGGTAGTGGACATTGTTGTGAAGTCTAATCTGGATTTTGTTCTATTTAATGGGAAGTGTTTTTATGTTATCATTTTCCAGTCGTACATATAGTTTAAAAATTTCTGACTGCATGTTTTTTCTCCATTTGAGTTGATTGAAAAAATCCTTACAACAATGCCTGGCGGTGAACACATCATGCAAGAGTATGCAAAAACTAAATCACTGAACGATGCCACCAGAAGACAGATGATAAACATACTTGCTGCTGAGATGACACAAACACATGGGTAAGAATCATACATGTAGGCTATGAAGAAACATTGTTACTATTTAGATTGTTTTTAATTGTGTCCAATTAATTGATTGTCATCATTAAATTCATACATTAGGACATCCCCCCCAAAAAGTGTCAGAGTGATGTACGCACAAGGGATAGTTGCTCTGTTTCCATATCTCGAAGACCCATTTTCACAACATGGATATGTAAGTAAAAGGGTTATTACATCATTTAACACATAATTTCCCTTAGAAATGTTGATAGCATAGTCAGTCTGTGTTTATTTAATTACATAGGAACATTACTACAACCCAGAGAGCGGTTCAGGATACCTTGCATGGCGGTTGAAGACCATTCAAAGGAAAGCTGCGGAGGAAAGAGGTCCTTCTGTCAGCAAATCTCCCAAAAGTAAGTTTACTTATCAGTTACATATGATATTGATGGATTGTGTAGGCAGGAGTCAATAAAATTGTGTTTTGTCTTAAGGTGGTGGGCCAGGCCATGGTCAACCTAGACCCTTGACCGCTGTCAAAGTGTTATCTGATGAGGAGGTGGAAGCAGCTATTGCTGTTTTGAAACACTCTGCTGATGAAGACACTGTCCGTGAGAAGATGAAAGCTACCTTCAGTCATCGTCATTCAATGTTCAACGATGAAAAGAGAACAGCAGATGTGTTCTCAGTCTTCCCGAGATTTCTAGACACACCAGGACTGGTAAGACATCTTCATTGGCTGAATCACTTAAATATATACAGCATGTGTTACGGGTACCAGCTGCAGATGCCTGTTAACAGTTTTATCTGTGTCTGTGAAATGAGAAAACGAGTCACCATTTGCAGGACATGGCTGCTTCGGTCGAGTTCTCACACACATTTTGTTATTCAAGCCATGAGACAACATAAAATAGAGACACTTGAGCCACCGAAATCATAATGTTATCTTTGCCTGTATAACACAGTAACTAATGCATCGCCACCATCACATTTTACAAACAGTCAGGGGTTGTTGTTTTTTTGCAGACCAACGTGACCACGGCCTGTGTGTGTATGTGTATAGATGTACTGTCAGATATTGTCACAAAGGGCTAAAACACAGAAACAAAATCATTAAAAGTTCACAAATGCAGTGTCTCTCATCACTCATTTCTGTGCACTATTTCTGCTTTACACATAGAACAAGATTTCCGACTGCTGTTTGGGGAAGCCACAGCCAACAAATTCTTGGAGAAGTGGCCCACCAATCTCAAGACAAAAGTGATAACAGAAAGCCGAGGACTGGTGCCCACCACAGAGCTGCTGGATTTAATGCGCAATGCTGAGTCAACTGCTGTGGTTGAGAATGGTATGACAGGGGGGTGTTTTTAATGGCTATTGTTTGTAATTTTGCCAATTTAATGTACATGTGACATATATATTTCATATTTTATATATCTTATAGTATTATATCTTACACTGTGTCTTTTACTTTATTATTTATTGTAACAGGCGCAATGACACATTTCACTGTGCATTGTTTTATGTATAATTGTGTATGTGACAAATAAGTCTTAGCTCATCTTATCTTTATGCGTTTGTTGGTCTGTAGGCTGGGACAGTGACATGTCTGCCATCTTGCTGCTCCTCCATCTCCTGCCACCATCCGCACAGGGAAGGAAGAGGCCAGGGAAGATGTCAGCATGTCAGGCTGTGGAACACCTCATCAAATTCATAAAAGTATGCCAAACAGTTGTTTAAAATAATTTTCATCACCTCAGTTTCATGCCCAGTGTTCTAATGTCAGAGATTGGTCACTAATTATTTCTGTCGAATGTTTGGTTTTAGGCTGGAACCAGTGTACAACAGCACCTTGATAACATCAGTCAAAGCAGCCAGCCCTACCTCCTCGCTCAGGGGCCTGCAAGAAGCAGCATTCACAGCTTCTTCATTGTGGTCGATAAGTATGCACTTCCATGTAAGGCAACAGGTTCAGTGGGAGCCCTTGACGAACTCTTTAAGGCCCATTACGTCTTTGGTACCTCATACAGCTCTTCCCTGGCCAACTTCTTCACATTTCTGCAAACAACCATTTACAATATTGATGTTGGGGAAACGAAGGAAACTCCCAGAGTTGTAGAGTTGCGAGCAAGAATGGCACGTTAGTGTCGAGATCAAACGATGAAGTGTTTTCTTTGCAGAAGTGACCATGGGAGACCAAACAGCCTTATAAAGCACCTTAAAGTAATTCATAGTCTTTGTACTGGCCGGACTCTTCATCTTAAATGTGGCCAAGTAGGATGCTCACGTTCTTTTGGTAGCTTTTCTGGCTTCAGAAAGCATCTGAATAAGTGCCATGTAAGCGGTTCATTTGATTCGGTTGAAGAAGGTGATTTTTCACCAAGTGCTGTCCAGTGTTAAAGTTATGAAAGTGAATTGGGCTAAACACAATGGTTTTGTTTACCGCCCGCATCTGGTTATTTGTGGCAAAGTTGAATCTGAAATGTCTGTGTTTTACCAGATTGAGTCTGTTCTGATAATACATGAGAAATTGTTGCTGCTCACTGTACCTCTGATTACAGTAACTTTTCAAGAACATTTCCATGCATATGAAGTGACCAGGACAAAGCAAGATGTTGTTGTCTTTAACAGTCTGCATTATCCCAGGCCTTTTGACATACAAATGTCATATGGAGTGAATGACATAGCTCTCTTTGTTGTCCCATATTGCTTTATCTGGTGAGCATTAAAGCAAGCTGTTACTGTAACCTTGTTTGTGTTTATTTCCATTTGATAGGTTAGATCACAGCAATTCAGTAATATATATAACAACATAGTATAATAGCATATCACCTAGATGAAAAAAAAACACTGTAGAGAAATAAAAATGAAATATTATTACACATTAGAGTGTAATTTTAAAAACTAAATTTGGAGTAAATTTAGCTCTATAAAGTGTAATCATATTACTCTGAACAGTGTGAACAAACCTCAGTGTTAAATATTTTTACACATTTCATTGTTAATTTTGACACTGAATTGAGTAAAATTAACTCTGAAAATTTGACACTGGCCATAGAGTACATTTTACTCTAATTTTGAGTGGGACCAAATGTTATCTGAAACAGAGTTAAATTAAACTCTAAGGGCCTGATTTACCAAGATCCTGAATAAAGAGTACTAAATTGCGTGTGCACTGAAAAAGTTTGCGCGTGCTGTTGTTGTGTGTTTTGCGGGTGATCAACTAAGAATGCTCGCGCAATTGATAACGGGTGCAAACCGCAGTATTTAAATGAGGTGTTGCGTGTCTTACGGTTTGCGCCATGGAGAGTCTGGATGGAAAGCAGGATAGACGCAAGCGCAAAATGAAATTTGACGAGTTGGAGTTAGAGATATTAGTGGAAGAGGCAAATAAACACATTCATGAACTACAGCAAAGACATTTAAACATCACCAAAAGAAACGCAATATGGGAGAAAATCTGCGATAGAATAAATGCAGTTGGTAAAACAAAAAGAACGGCAGATGAGGTTAAAAGAAGGTGGCAAGATATAAGGCAAAGAACTAAAGAAAAAGTGGCCTTCAATAAAACTTCGGCAAACAGACAGGCGGAGGGCCTGCGGAAGAGATGCCTGCGGAGGAGATGCCTTTAACCAGCATTGCGCAGCAGGTGCAGCTCACCTTCTGCGAGGAGCAGATAACAGGGATACGGGGTATGACACGCTAGAGCCAACTGCAGAACAAGGTAGGCGCACAATAAGAAACACTTTTTTCTCCATGAAACCACGTGATTTATTTATTATCACAAATAAAAAAATGAATGTGCCTCCTGTGGCAACCTTTTGCTGAATAATACTCAATTTAACATTCAAATAAAATATTTCTCCTTTTGCATGCTTGTGACCGGCTCCAAATCAGCCCTTAAGTTTCAACTATCTGGTTTTCATTCATTCCAAACAAATTTACACGAGTCCGAAAGACTCTCTCTCTCTGCGTATTCTTTGATTTTGGCGATGTCGCCTCCTTGCCACAATAACAGCAGCCATCGGTGCGTAATGCTGGGCAGATTAGCACCTTCCTTTCGAACGTATTAAATACAGACGCAATCACAATCCCCGCAATTACTTTCAGGGTTGGTAAATCTCATTGCGTGTGGTAAATGAACCTATTTGCATTTTCCCCTCCCAGTATTTAGCGCTTTCTGGCGGGTACGCCCCATATTGATTATTCATCAGAGCAAAAGTACTAAATGAACAGCGTGTGCTATTTTGCTCATTTGAAAGGCGCAGTCCTCTTTGCACGCGGTTAGTAGATCAGCTTGCACATTGGTTTGCGGGTGGTGTCAAGTTTGCACACATTTTTACGCACGCAAACCTTTAGTAAATCAGGCCCTAAGAGTTAAATTGACACTCTGTTTTTTACTGTGTGGTCAACTCTGGTCACCTCTGGTCACCTCTGGTCCCTGAGCTGCTAACCTGCAGTTTAACCTGCAGGTCTTAGATGTTTCCCTGCTTCAGTTCACCTGATTCACATAAATGGGTCGTGAACAGACTTGAGCACACCTGGGTGACCAGCTGATGATGTGAATCAGGTAAAGCAGGGAAACATCTCAGACCTGCAGGGTCGAGGCTCTCAAGGACCAGGGTTGGACCCCCCCTGGTCTACAGTATACGATGACTGGAGCCGATGGATGTGCACAGCAGAGCAGTAAAACCAGACGTGGTTCTGTGATGGAAATCCCTTCAGGGGCTCAGGGACGCCTCCAGAAATCACCGTCTGAGAACACAGTCGGCCACAAATGCAGGTTAAAGCTCTACAGCTGCATTAACGCATGTTAAATGGGCAGACTGCACATCTGGAAAAGAAAAAAAAAGCATCAGTGCTGAAAGGCTAATGCAGGTTTTATATCTCCCACCCTTTTTCAAGAAACATCTTGCAATGTTTTTGGACATGCTGCAGCCATCAAATTTAAAATTACCTTTTTTTTTCTGAAGACGGCACATTTCCACAGCTTAAGCATTTGATATGTTTGATATCTTCTATGTGAATAAAATCTGGGTTTATAACACACATGTCAAACTCAAGGACCCCCCCCCCCCCCCCCCCCCCCCCCCCCCCCCCCCCCCCCCATCTCATTTTTTTCCAGCCACATGAGAACATAATGTTTCTGGCAGCCAGATAAAAAGCATAATTATGCACTTACAATGAATCTATATCCTATTTTAAATGAACCATAGCTTCATGTCCCACAATGCATCTTGATTTTGTTTCCAGCACCATTAAGGCATCGAGCAACTAGATGGAAGTACCTCAAATTAATCTGAATGCCTCTAAAAGCTTTGTGGCTAAGAATGTCAAAAAAGGGAAACTTTTGAGGAGGGAAGGTGATTTAAAGGGAGATGGAAGGCAAAAAAATGAAGTTTTATATGCTGTCTTTGCTTTTGAATGGCAGTCTGACATCACTGGTTTATTAGATCAAAACAATCATGTTGTTTACATCTGCATTTGTCAGTTTCCCAGCTTTTTTTTGGAACCACTGCACATTTTGTCCCCTTTTTTCTCTTTTCTTTCTGTATGTTTGCAGGCCAGAGTTTCCTGAGTTTCAAGCTGACCTGCAGTTCCCTCCTATGTCCATCCCAGCGTTTACCTCCATCTGGTGATCTAGTCCTCTGACCATCTCACCTCAGTGCTGCTACCTGCATCTGTTTATATTAGGGCTGGGCAACGTTTAAAATGTTTAATTGTGATTGATCGCATTAGTTCCCTGATTAATCACGATTAATCGCATTGTATATGCAAAATCAATTAATGAATTCAAAGTAGTGTAAAGGTCACTTTTATTTAAATGTTCTGCTGCCATATGAACTAAAGTGCCATAACATTTGTTGTTCAAACACTTTTAACATCAGCACTTGTCAGTAACTCAAATTTAGTGTAAATCTCATCTTAAAAAAATGTAAAATAAAATAAAGCTTATTGTCACTGCCAGGACATTAATGTCATCCTGTTTTAATATAAAATTTTTTTTTAAAAAAAGTCTACAAACAAAATCCAACAAAATAATTGTGGCTCAACACAATCAGAACATTAAAACAGGCAGGACCGGCTCTTGGCATAGGCGATATAGGCGGCGCCACGCCACCAGTCCCCCTTGGACTTGAGGGAAAATAATAATAAAATAATAATTTTCTGTAAACTTGTAGTCTTTAGTTAAAAGACAAGTTTAGTTGAAAGTAACTGTTGTTCCGTTGAGTTTGCCGTTGTTCAAATGCTGAAATTAAACTGTCGTGATTGCTCAGTTGGCTGTTGTCATTGAATTGCAGTGGGTTCGGGGGGGGGGGGATTGTAATCTCGCCTAGGGCACCAAATTGGGTAGAGCCGGCCCTGAAAACAGGTAATTTCTGAGGTAACAGCAGAAACTTTTAACGGGGAGTTCAACTTGTCAGTTGTTACAAATAACCTTGTTTCTGTTGAATCCTCCGTCTGGGAGAACTTTAAAATTAAAATGTCCATGTTGAAGTTCAGTAACTTTACCAATCTGTGTATCATTCATTCTTACCATTTTCAACTGTCAATCAAAAAAAAAAAATTAAAAAGTGACATTTTATTACGTTTTTCTTTTTTAAATCTAATACAAAAAAAAAGAAGAAAAAAATGCCTGTTTTTTTTTTATATTTCAATTTTAGACTTGGATCAAAAATAGGAAATTAAAAAAGGGGCCATAGGACTGAAATGTTTTATAATTGAGGACTGGACTTTCTGTTGTCATTACACATCTGTGCCACTAGATGGAGCCACACTGCAGTAACCAGCTAGAGAACAGCAGGACAGTGAACACATGGAGCAGATCTGATGGAACATGGAGGAATGACGACAAAGTTTTGCTGCAGTGCAGAAATTTCTTTTTCAGACAGAATTGTTAATATTGCTACCTGAGTTGCTACCTGAACTGTAAAGTTCACTGATTTTTACCGTTCTCCATGTCTGTTTTAGCTTTTCTAAATGTTTACCTGCCAATTCTCTTCCAGTTCTGCAGCAGCTAGTAACAGACTTTTCAAAACAAAAGCATGTGAGCAACATGAGTTAACACGCGATAAAATAAATGTCAGCTTTAATAAATTAATGAGTTAAGCGATAATAACGCGTTAACTTGCCCAACGCTAGTCTACATAGTCATTTCATTCAGTCATTTGTGTGCTCTCCTCTCTCTGTCCTCCATCCTCTCTCTGCCCTCCATCCTCTCTCTGTCCTCCATCCTCTCTCTGCCCTCCATCCTCTCTCTGTCCTCCATCCTCTCTCTGTCCTCCATCCTCTCTCTGCCCTCCATCCTCTCTCTATCCTCCATCCTCTCTCTGCCCTCCATCCTCTCTCTGTCCTCCATCCTCTCTCTGCCCTCCATCCTCTCTCTGTCCTCCATCCTCTCTGTCCTCCATCCTCTCTCTGCCCTCCATCCTCTCTCTGTCCTCCATCCTCTCTCTGTCTTCCATCCTCTCTCTGTCCTGTCTCTCCTCTCTTTTTTCTTTCTTTATTCAGCTGGTCTTCATCAGGAAGGTCCCCCCATATGATCCTGGTCCTGATCAAGGTTTCTTCCTCTTAAAGTGGAGTTTTTTTCTTGCCACTGTTTGGCTTAAAGGTTTTTTTCTCCCTCTGTGGGAGTTTTTTAACTGCCATAATCCTTGATTGGATTTAATATTATATTTTTAGTTAATGATATTTGCTCGGGAGTCATGATCTGGGTCTCTGTAAAGAACCTAGAGACAATTGACATTGTAAAGACGCTATACAAGGTTTGGTTTCTTTTTTTAATGCAGCCCACATCCACCTCTTCTTTATTCTGCTTTTCTAAAGTCTCAACCTGTAATGTAGTTTTTTTTTCTCTCCAACACCACTAGCGTATATTCAACCTGCAGACTTCACCAAACAACCCTGAAATACACACTGACACGAAAATGACCAGAGCTGGTGGAAATAGAAGATAACCAGAGCAGATTTTAGATTCCTGCCTAAAAATGACTTCCCTCCTTCAACAGGAGTCGTGATTTAACTCAGCAGCTATGAATTTGGCATCAACATGTAGGTGACAGCAGAAGATTACAGGATACAGGATAAACATTTATATCCAGCCCTGTCCGTCAGGACGTTTCCTTCCTTTGGCTGTTTCTGTTATGAGCTGATGGTGCATGAAATCTGAATTCTGGACTCAACTGGAAAAAATGGGATCCTGGATTAGAATGATTTGGACTGGACTGGGATTATAAACTGGATTATATTAAATTTAATTGATTATATTAAATTTAGCACATTTTTGCCTTTTGTGTAAGGTGTTGAGATGACTTTGTTGTGACTCTACAAGTAAACTAGAAAAGCACACGGAGAGCGCAGACCTCCGCCAAGCACAACGATTCCCCCATATAGCAATTTACAGATCACGATAAAATACGCGTTCTGGATCAGATCCGGATCAGATCCAGATCAGCCTTTGAAATTTGATAAAGGTTCCCATTGTCAATCCCTGAGTCAAATTTCATGAGTTTTGAGCAATAGTTAACGGAGATATTGAAAAAACAAAATTTCCAGCCCCATTGACCACAATGTTATCAAAAATTTGAAAGTGATCCAGAATCCAGGATTTCTTCCGGATCAGACCCAAAATGAAAACAGTTCTTCCTTCTCACATTTCTGACAACTCCTGAAATTTCATCAAAATCCATCCATAACTTTTTGAGTTATCTTGAACACAGACAGACAGATAAACGCCGGCAAAAACAAAACCTCCTGGGGGGAAGTAAAAATATCGAACTGAATTGAATTGAATTGAATTGAATTGAATTGAATTGAACCAGGGTCCTAAGATGTTACCCTGATGGATTCTTAAAGCTCCCCACAATGTTGAAGCTTTTTGTATTTCTTCACGATGGTTCACAGCGTGGAGCTCTGACAGCTGTGGATTCATCACAGCAGAGGAGCTCGCCAGGTTCGGGGGGGGGGCACAGCTCATACGAGTCTGGTGGCTTAGGTCATCGACACCTCGGACGCATTTAACCTCCGATGTAGCTCACAGTTGAAGACAGCCGTAATGGCCTCCCAAACGGATAAAACCAGGTCAATGCTGCCTTACATCTTCCCTCCCACCTTCATGGATGTTGCCACGGGTGGGAGAGCAGTCACACCAGTCCCTTCCTGGTCTCCCTTCTCACCGATGTGGACATCTTTAATAACAATAAGAATAAGGAATAAGAGGATTTATTGTCATTGAACCAGCGTCCCAGTACAACGAAATTGCATTCCAGTACATCATCCAAGAAACATATAAAAAAACAACAACAACATTTAGGACATGGATGTCGATGATGACTGGGGCTAAGCAACTAGTGTCGCTCCGCGCTAACTTAGATTGAAAAAGATAACATTGGGGAAGGAGGGGTGGAGGTTAAAAAAAGAACATCTCCCACTACGTGTCAAAAGGACACGTCGTGAGAGGGGAAAAAAAAAACACCTCAGCACATTTAATTAAGCATGTACAGACTTAACACAGGACATTGATAGAAACATGATGACGGATAACCCAGTTTTGACAGTCTGTGCGCGCGCAGCCAGCCTTGGGTGCATCGCGCAGTCAGTCCATCGCCACACGGGGGAGAAGGGGGAGGTGCGCAGGGCGGGAGGGGGGGCCAGCGAAGACGTTGAAGTGGGGGAGGGAGTGCGTGTTGATCAGTGTAGTGGGAGTGCAGTCATGTCGCCTGAAGCTCCGTCTCCAGGTGCAGAGGGGGGAATGGGGGGGGTAGAAGCGTCCAAGCCACACAGCATCCAGGAGAATAGATAAGGGAGCGGCCTTGAAGGCTGCGCTTCCAGGGAGCCAAAACAGAAAAGGATTGTTTGGGGCAGGCTGAGACACACTCTCCGTCTAGCCTTGAAGTTCTGCTGGATTTCTCTGGTGGGGGAATACTTCAATATTCCGAATTATTGGCCATTCTCCCTGATCAACGCGTGAATCCTTCCAAGATTGTTGTCCATTCGCCCAAAGAAGTCCAGAATCATCCCTTGGGTTTGATTCAAGTTCTGAATCGCTCCCAATTTCCGATCCATGTCTTCCAGTCTTTTAATCACGTTGTCAACTTTCTCACACACGTCTGGCGGGGTGGAAGTTTTCCTCGAATCCGAATTTGTAGCCTCCGTGCGTTTAATTTTCCGATACACCAAGAATCCACCCGCGCCGATCAGTAGAAATCCTGTGATCATAAATCCAAAAATGAATGCGTCTTCGACATCCTCCACATGCAGTGGGCCGAGACAATGAAGTTTCCATTTGCCCCAGGAGTCCATCACGTACCCCGCTGCGTGCGTACCCCCCGGGCACGAAGGCTCTCCTTTGCCTTGTCTTGTTGTTGAAAAAATTTGATCAATTGCATTCAGAGACCAGCTTACTAAATCCATGGTTGATTCGGATATTCTGCAGAAAAAACGCTTCAGAAGCACAGACGAGACAGAAGCAGCTGCAGGAACAGATAGATAAGGGAGCTCAGAGAAATGCGTCCGCCTTCGCCGAGAGCAGGAAGTGAAGCGCCACCCTGAATGAGACATCCTCCTTAAAAACATCTGCTTCTGCTGTCAGCAGTCCTGCAATATTGAAATAGGTTTTGTAGACTTTGTGCAGCGTCGTTGAATTTGAGCGAGTGAGAGGATGAGAAGCTACCGGCCCCCGCGAAGAGCAATCTAATTTATCGCAACGCAAAGTCGTGTCAGAGATAACATTGGGTTTGCGTGGAGATAAAATGAGCTCAAATTGAATCTGCCATCGACTGGGGCAGGGACACAGACACGTCTCTCTTCACCAGCTGGGCTGCAATCTGAATTTGTGTCAGAATAAAGGAGATATTAATTAATTCACTTGGTTGGGCGTCGCATGGCTGGAGCTGAAACACACGGCGGGACGAGTCGGCGCTTCTTCCAGGGCGCCGGGGTCTGTTCTCCACATGTTCATGCAGTCTCATCAGCTTATTTGTCCCGGGGGGGGAGGGGGGACTGACTGATCACAGACATGAAAAACACAATGAACACAACAGGGACGGGCCTATTTTCGCAGATCCTGCTGGACTCGTTCAGTGAGAAGCTGTAAACCGAAGCCAGAGCTGTTGTTGTGGACGGCCACCCAGTGCTGTTTCTGATTGGCTTATCGTCTGCTCAGACGGCGCAGCGTGGCCACTCACTTACGTGGATATTAATAACTCATGAGTGAGAATCTGAACAACAACAAGCCTCTTAAGTTTTCCCATGACTGCTCTCTTAGTAGGGGGCGTGACAAAGACAAATGAAAGAGAGGGTTGAGCACGACCTCCTGGTGGGGGGAGCTTTGTTAGCGACTGGCACACAGACACGGCGACCGCTGTTAGAGGCTCCACAGGTGACGGCGTCACTCCCAGACCAAACAGGGTTAGCACGTCACGAGCAAGATCGCACGCCAGCCGCACTGGAGTCAACCGAGCTTTATGAGACTGGAAGGCTCCGCTGACGTCGCTAAAATGCCACATACATGTTGTAATTTAGAACTTTGGGTATATCTTATTTACAAGTACAGTGGTACCTCTACTTACAAACGTCTCTACATACGAAATTTTCAGGTTACGAAACGCCTCAACGGGAAAATATTGCCTCTTGTTACGAAAGAAATTTCAGGATACAAAAGGCAAAAATCCAGTAGCGCTGCTACTCGAAGCTCCCAGAGTTTACCGAACATAAACATACTTGTCGACTCTGTATCTCAGTTTGAAAGTGGTGAGTCTGAGCTGTCCTGCCATTGGCTATCACTTAACATCTTCCTGGCATCCCATTGGCTACCGCTTAGCATCCTCCTGGCATCCCATTGGCTACCGCTTAGCATCTTCCTGGCATCCCATTGGCTACCGCTTAGCATCTTCCTGGCATCCAATTGGCAAGGAGGGCCCCTTGTCTAGGGTTGGGCATCATTTGGATTTTAATGATTCCAATTCCGATTCCGATTCTCTGTTTCGATTCCTGTTCAAAACGATTCTCGATTCCGATTCTTTGATGTGTAGGTCAACAGATTGCGACTTATCTAACAGTAGAATTTTATCTTAAAAAAAAACTGACTCATTTACACAGGCAACAGGCCATTTTTATTCTAATAAATGCTTGCATATGAGCATACACAAGATTCACTTGGAGCCTAAATGATAATCAACTTAGTTGGCAGTTGGCCTCCAAAAAGATTTTGCCCAACAAAAAACGAAATCAACAGTTTTTGTTAAGAAAGATGACCATATCAGCTCTTTCAGGATTCAAACGTGAACATTCAGCACATATAATGTTGCCTGCTGTGGAAAACATGCGTTCACTAGGTGTGGAAGAGGCCTGTACACATATATATGAGAAAGAAAGAGATGAGAATAAAGGATAAGTCTCTCTGTGGGTCCAGAACCAGGCAGCAGGGTCAAATGATGTGATGGTTGATGGCATTTCTTGGTATGTTTGGATCTCTTTTTCAATAGACTTTTCTATGGTCATCATCCGCTCACTTGAGGTCCTCTTCACTGCATCCTTCTCGGCAAAAAGTAGCTCGAGTAGAGACTTTTTTGGATGTTCGAAAGGAGGAGCCTTCTAAACAAAAAGAACAGATTATAGTGAAAAAAAAAACACTTCATGGCTGAGAAGAACACACCTAACATAATTCCATTCATCTACTTACACTCTCCTCTTCCTCTGAGTCCTCAGTATCCCAGTATCGTTTAGCTCCTGGTTTACCTCACCCCGTTCTGGATTGTCATGGATTGCCACTGACTATGGAGGGCAATATGGGATTGATGGGTAGACATAGAATTATTATAGTATTATTATTATATTCATCATAGTTATGTTAGTTAGTTATTATAATCATAGTGATGATAATAATGGATGGAATAAATTTCCTCCATTGGAAGAATACAATTAAACAATAAACTGTCTGCCATTACAGAGAGTTTACACAGTCTATATTAGAAAATGTTGAGGACTGATATTTGTGTATGTATGACATTTCACCTCCTCAGAGTTTGCCAGCAACTTCCCCTTGATGCGCTCCCACACTGCAGTGTTGTCATCCATCCTAATTTTAAAGCGAGGGTCTAAGGCAGTGGCTTCTTCCAAGAAGAATCTGTCATGCTCATCCTTTAAAACAATAAAAACAAAATTACTATTGTAAAATACCACAGGAACAGACATTAATCTTCATTAATTTGATATCCTCAGTCAAAATTACCGTGTACTGGCCGGACAGGCTTCCCCAGACCCTTTTCTTTAGGTCAGAAACAAATGCCGTGTCTCCATTTTCCGCAGCAAAGTGTTTCTCAAGTTTCTGGATTATTGGCAGGATCTGTCCAGCAGTGGGGCTTTTTTCAGTCGAAACACAGAGAGTGCTGGTGTAAAGCATCTTCATCAGTCTGACAAAGTCTTCTGCTTTGGTGAAGTCACTTTCCACATACTCGGTTGCGTTTCCGTCGAGGAGTTTCTGGATGAAGACGGACTCTGTTGAAGTCAAAGAAGCGGCGGGAGCGGGAGCAACCGGCGTATTAAATACAGTGCACTCGTTTAATTTTGTGATGCCATGCAGGTGAAGGTGTTTTGCCATGTTCGTAGTGCACCCTCCTTTGGCAGTAACACGCTTTCCACAAATGTTGCACTGCGCCAGGTAGCCGTCACTTTCTGGACTGAAATGCAGCCAAACTCGAGAGCGGCGTCTCTTTGGATCCATGTTGTCCTGAGTGAAGTCTGGTCGGTGATGGACGTGACGTCGACACTAGCGCGGAGTTGATTACACTGGGCGGACATCAACAAACTAGTGCAGTAAATTAAAAAAAAAATAGCGCGGACATTTAGGAACCGAAAAAAGGAATCGAAATTCAAAAATCTTCTAAACGATTCCAGAACCGGAAGTTAGGAAACGGATCCTACTTGGAACTGTTTTTCGATGCCCAACCCTACCCTTGTCTGTATGAGTGTAACCCAGCAACCCAGGTAAACAAACAATTTTTACCTCCGCCAAGGAGGTTGTGTTTTTGCTGGTGTTTATCTGTTTGTCTGTCTGTCTGTGTTAAACATAACTCAAAAAGTTATGGATGGATTTTGATTAAACTTTCAGGAGTTGATTTCTGAACTGATTTTATTTTGGGTGTGATCCAGAAGAAATCCTGGATTCTGAATCACTTTCAAATTTTCGATAATTGTTGCACTCGGTGGAGGTCTGCGCTCTCCGACTGCTTTTCTAGTTTTAACATGCATTTCTTCATTTTATTTCATGTATTAGTTATCATTTATAACAAAATTACGTTCAAATTTTGGGGGGCTTGAAACGGATTAGGAAATTTACATGGAAAACGGGTCTCTACTTATGAACGTTTGAGGTTACGAAACTACTTCCAGAACCAATTAATTTCGTAAGTAGAGGTACCACTGTACTGCCAAATTCTCTGAAACGCCTTCGGTGACGGCTTATAGTGAAGAAATGAACATTTAATTCACAGGCAACAGTTCTGGTGGTAGGGCTGTAGCAATACACTAATCTTGCGATAAGATACAATACACAATATTGTGCTCACAATACGATATATATTGATATTCATCTTACAATATATTTACATCATTTTCCCAAAGATTTTAAAGGGACAAAGTTTTTTTGGTGACATCTTGTGAGTGTTCCAATGACTTTGTTTGAATTAATTGAACTGAAAGCATCAATTACACATTATATGGCTGACAGGCAGCTTGCAAATGCTGGACAAAATGAATAAAAGATGTGTTGAGAAAAATAGTTTCATATATTTAAACAGTGCAAATTGTTGCTTGCAAGCTTTGAAAGGTGGGACACGGGGGTTTTGGAAGGAGCTTAGAATATCGATACCCATGGCTGAAAAATTGATACTCTCTGGAGAAATAAAATATCGATATATATACCGCAGAATTGATAAAATCGCTCAGCTCTATCTGGTGGAGATTCCTGCAGTCAACATGCCAACTGCCTGCTTCCTCAGTCATTTAAACTCATGTCCCTTTTAACATTAAGGAGCTTCACTTATGTTTCTGTTAATTACCTGATCATCAATGTGTGAAAATATCCTGTGATTAAAAACATCTTGCAGATAAGCATTCCCAGATTTCCACAAGCCCACATCCTGTTTTGCATTCCACTGAGCCGTCTCCAGAAGTCTCAGTTCCAGCTCTTGAACGTCCTCCTTTCAGTGTGAAACAATGCCGCTACAGTAATTACAGCAACGTCGCTGGAACAAAGAGGCTTGAACTGTTCCTCTGAAGGGTTCGGATCAGCCTCAAACAGAAGTCAGTGCTGAAGAAGACGGTCCTTTATTCTTTCCAATAAAAGGAAGTGGGGGGGGGGTAATCCAGGTTGGTGTATTCTGGCATAAACAAAAACTTTAAAGACAGAGGTGTCCCCAGCAGTCCCTCCGTGCTCAGCACACAAGAGACATTTAGTTTTCATGCACAGAGCACCGTAAGGCTTTTTATTAGTTTGTAAAACAGCATATGGAGAGCTACTGCTTCTGGAATATGTCATCGAAAGTTAGTACCGTCTCTTTTAATCCTGAGTTTTTGCATTAATGCATTGTGTGTAAAGAGCACGGACACAAACAGTAAAATATAACGGTTATCTCTGCCATTATTTCTGTGACAGAAATTAAACCAAAAAGAGCCTTTAAGCCTTTTTGCTTTCACGGGATTTTAGGGGGTAAGTTGCAGCCAGGTGTGCAGACCTCTGTAAAGGCAGGCACCTTGTTGGTTTGCTGGTCTGAGGCATTCATGTAAGAGTTCATACAATGTAAAGAAGGAAGGACATCAGCAATGGTTTAAGAAAGGCACTTATTGTTGCACATCACTTCAATTCAACTCAATTCAGTTTTATTTGTATTGTGTCTATTACAATGCAAGTTGTCTCTAGACACTTTATAGAGACCCAAATCACAGAGCAAATATCATTAACTAAAAATATAATATTAATTCCCTATCACAGAAAATGTAAAGTAAAAAAAAAAAAAAACTCCCATAGCGTCAGAAAAAAACTTTAAAGCCGAAAAGTGGGAAGGTAAAACTCCCCTTTAGGGGAAAAAAACCTCGAGCAGGACCTGGATCATTAGGAAGGATTTTCCTGCTGAAGGCCAGCTGGGGAAAGAAAGAACAGAAGATGGAGGAAAGAGAAAGGAGAGCACATACATTCTGGTAATACTGTATGTGACAAAATGTATAAACTATAATTATCCATTAACTGGAAAACTGAGAATTCCATGTTCTTCTATTCTGACTGGTTCATTGTTAGTTCATGAACTACAGAGATGACAATATAAACAGATGTAGGCAGCAACACTGAGGTGGTCAGAGGATCAGACTGCAGGTCAGCATGTTAGTGAATATCCCAGAGATATAGACGGGTGGAGGTCAACGTTGGGATGACGTCTATAGAGACAGGTGGAGGTCAACGTTGGGATGACGTCTATAGAGACAGGTGGAGGTCAACGCTGGGATGACGTCTATAGAGACAGGTGGAGGTCAACGCTGGGATGACGTCTATAGAGACAGGTGGAGGTCAACGCTGGGATGACGTCTATAGAGACAGGTGGAGGTCAACGCTGGGATGACGTCTATAGAGACAGGTGGAGGTCAACGCTGGGACGAAGTCTATATAGACAGGTGGAGGTCAACGCTGGGACGACTTCTATATAGACAGGTGGAGGTCAACGCTGGGACGACGTCTATATAGACAGGTGGAGGTCAACGCTGGGATGACGTCTATATAGACGGGTGGAGGTCAAAGCTGGGATGACGTCTATATAGACGGGTGGAGGTCAACGCTGGGATGACGTCTATATAGACGGGTGGAGGTCAACACTGGGATGACGTCTATATAGACGGGTGGAGGTCAACGCTGGGATGACGTCTATAAAGACGGGTGGAGGTCAACGCTGGGATGACGTCTATATAGACGGGTGGAGGTCAAAGCTGGGATGACGTCTATATAGACGGGTGGAGGTCAACGCTGGGATGACGTCTATATAGACGGGTGGAGGTCAACGCTGGGATGACGTCTATATAGACGGGTGGAGGTCAACGCTGGGATGACGTCTATGACGGGTGGAGGTCAACGCTGGGATGACGTCTATATAGACGGTGGAGGTGAACGCTGGGATGACGTCTATATAGACGGGTGGAGGTGAACGCTGGGATGACGTCTATATAGACGGGTGGAGGTGAACGCCTGGGATGACGTCTATATAGACGGGTGGAGGTCAACGCTGGGATGACGTCTATATAGACGGGTGGAGGTCAACGCTGGGATGACGTCTATATAGACAGGTTGAGGTCAACGCTGGGATGACGTCTATATAGACAGGTTGAGGTCAACGCTGGTATGACGTCTTTATAGTTAGGTGGAGGTCAACGCTGGGATGACATCTATATAGACAGGTGGAGCTCAACACTGGGATGACGTCTATATAGACAGGTGGAGGTCAACGCTGGGATGACGTCTATATAGACAGGTAAAGGTCAACGCTGGGTCGACGTCTATATAGACAGGTGGAGGTGAACGCTGGGATGACGTCTATATAGACGGGTGGAGGTCAAAGCTGGGATGACGTCTATATAGACGGGTGGAGGTGAACGCTGGGATGACGTCTATATAGACAGGTGGAGGTCAGCGCTGGGATGACATCTATATAGACAGGTGGAGGTCAACGCTGGGATGACGTCTATATAGACAGGTGGAGGTCAACGCTGGGATGACGTCTATATAGATAGACAGGTGGAGGTCAACGCTGGGATGATGTCCATAAAGACGGGTGGAGGTCAACGCTGGGATGACGTCCATATAGACGGGTGGAGGTCAATGCTGGGATGACGTCTATATAGACAGGTGGAGGTTAACGCTGGGATGACGTCTATATAGACGGGTGGAGGTCAAAGCTGGGATGACGTCTATATAGACGGGTGGAGGTCAACGCTGGGATGACGTCTATATAGACGGGTGGAGGTCAACGCTGGGATGACGTCTATATAGACAGGTGGAGGTCAACGCTGGGATGACGTCTATATAGACAGGTGGAGGTCAACGCTGGGATGACGTCTATATAGACAGGTGGAGGTCAACGCTGGGATGACGTCTATATAGACAGGTGGAGGTCAACGCTGGGATGACGTCTATATAGACAGGTGGAGGTCAACGCTGGGATGACGTCTATATAGACAGGTGGAGGTCAACGCTGGGATGACGTCTATATAGACAGGTGGAGGTCAACGCTGGGATGACGTCTATATAGACAGGTGGAGGTCAACGCTGGGATGACGTCTATATAGACAGGTTGAGGTCAATGCTGGTATGACGTCTATATAGACAGGTGGAGGTCAACACTGGGATGACATCTATGACTGTGGAACTGTCATGAGAACACCAACAACACCCGTTGTCAGCCTGTGACCCTCAGGATACCACTAAAGGTGGACTAGAGTTGGACCTACTGTCTGCACACACTCCACTGCAGCATTATAATTAACCTGCCAGTGTTATGTCGCTCATTCATGAAGTTCAGATGCACCTGCATGGATAGGTAATAGAGCCCAGGAGAGGGTTGACCTTATCAGTTCATAAAACACCACACAACTGGTTCCACATGCAGATTAAGTGTACTGGGCCTCCAATTAATGGGCCTTCAAGCCGTCCTAAAATAAAAGAGGTAGTTTAATACTAGAGACTGCTTTTTTTTGGTAATGCTTAAAAAAAGCCCTTAAAAGTTGCTAATTGAAGGATTAGTGTTGAATAAAAGGTCAAAGGAGTTTCTCTGCAGTGATATAGAGTTGTTCAGTGCAATCATCTGAAAAATTTCACAAAGTAACTTTTTACTAAACAGATCATAGGGAAAGTATCAAATGATGAAAGTGAGGAAAGTGAGATGGCATTGTATAATTTCTAATTGATTTTCTTCACTCAGCGACCAGCCTGAATGAATGCAACGCCTGAGGACGTCGCCCTCTAAGAAGGAAATGAGGCTCTGGGCTTTAATTCAGAGCTGCAGAGCTTAAAGCAGACTTCAGGAAAGATGGAAACATTACGGTGCTCTGCTACATTGGAAGAACGTCGCTCAGTCTGGGAAGGTAGCCTTCAAGGTACAGGTGAGCTCTTCACAAAGCTTGAGTTGATTATTCAATTTTAAACAATGACAAACCCCCGTTTCAATTCAATTTTATTTCTATAGCGTCTGTTATAATGTCAATTGTCTCTTACAGAGACCCAGATCACGACCCCCGAGCAAATATCATTAACTAAAAATTAGGGCTGGGCAAGTTAACACGTTATTATCCCGTTATCGCAATAATTTATTAACCCCGATATTTATTTTATCGCGTGTTAACGCATGTTGCTCATATGCTTTCGTTTTGAAAAGTCTTTTTGGCTGCTGCGGAACCGGAAAACAGTAAAAATAAGGAAAACTAAAACAGACATGGAGAACGGTAAAAATCCGTGAACTTTAAAGTTCAGGTAGCAACTCAGGTAGTAATATTAACAATTCTGTCTGAAAAAAAAAAATTCTCGACTGCAACAAAACGTTGGCGTCATTCCTCCATGTTCCATCAGATCTGCTCCATGTGTTCACTGTCCTGCTGTTCTCTAGCTGGTTACTGCAGTGTGGCTCCATCTAGTGGCACAGATGTGTAATGACAACAGAAAGTCCAGTCCTCGATTATAAAACTAATTCAGTTCTGTGGCCCGTTTTTTCATTTCTTATTTTTGATTCAAGTCTAAAACTGAAATTAAAAAAAAGGTATTTTTTTCATTTTTTTGTGTAATAAAATGTCACTTTTTAATTTTTTTTTATTTTTGATTGACAATTAGAAAAATGAGAGAATGAATGATACACAGATTGATAACTTACAGAACTTTAACATGGAGTTCTCCAGATGGAGGATTCAACAGAAACAAGGTTATTTGTAACAACTGACAAGTTGAACTCCCCGTTAAAAGTTTCTGCTGTTACCTTAGAAATTACCTGTTTTAATGTTCTGATTGTGCTGAGACACAATCATTTTGTTGGATTCTGTTTGTAAACTTTTTTTTGTGTATCTAAGTCTTGTCATTGCCCTTGTCTTTGTTGGTGCATTAGTGGTGCTACATGTTTTGCAGTCCTCCCTTCTTCATCTCCCTGGAACTAAGTTAAGTTTGTGTTTTCGGATTTTGGATTTTGTGTTTTTGGAAAATTAAACCCTTTTGTTTGTACTCCTCCTCCTGGGTCCTCCCTTAAACACTGCAAATCATGACAGGCAGTGGCAAAAAGCTTTATTTAATTTGACATTTTTTAAGATGAGATTTACACTAAATATGTGTTACTGACAAGTGCTGATGTTAAAAGTGTTTGAACAACAAATGTTATGGCACTTTAGTTCATATGACATCCATCCATCCATCCATTTTCTATACCTGTTTCATCCTTGAAGGGTCACGGGAATCTGCTGGAGCCTATCCCAGCCGTCTACGGGCGAAAGGCAGGGGTACACCCTGGACAGGTTGCCAGTCCATCGCAGGGCCACATACAGACACACAACCATTCACACCCACATTCACTCCTACGGGCAATTTAGAATTATCACTTAACCTGACATGCATGTCTTTGGACTGTGGGAGGAAGCCGGAGTACCCGGAGGAAACCCACGCAAGCACGGGGAGAACGAGGTTCAATCCAGGACCCCCCCCCGCCAAGGTTCGAATCAGGAACCTTCTAGCTGTGAGGCAACAGTGCTAACCACTAAGCCACCGTGCTGCTCCGCCTCCTCCTCTTCAGCTCACCCCTCGAAACCACGCCTTCACACGATTCACGACTACATGAACCGCAGGGAGGGAGGGAGGGAGGGAGGGGTGGGGGGGAGTGCATTGATATTTGATGGACGTATTAGGCAGCCAATGAAAGAAATGATGATCAGTACATTGATTGTCTTTTCTCTGATTATACCCCTCTAGACCGGACCAAAAAGTTTAATTTTTTTTGCAAACATTTTATTTCAGTGGGTGCAATGGGAATGTTAAAAGGTCATCAGGCAAAAAAGTGCTTTAAAAAAAGAACACCTACCCCACCTTTAAATAAAAGTGCATTTCACACTACTTTTGAATTCAGTATTTGATATTGCGTATACAATGCGATTAATCGTGATTAATCAGGGAAATGCGATTAAAAATTGTAATCTTTGCCCAGCCCTACTAAAATGATAATATTGAATCCAAATCAAGGATAATGGCAGGTAAAAAACTCCCACAGAGGGAGAAAAAACCTTTAAGCCAAACAGTGGCAAGAAAAAACTCCACTTTAAGAGGAAGAAACCTTGATTAGGACCTGGATCATATGGAGGGACCTTCCTGATGAAGACCAGCTGGATAAAGAAAGAAAAAGAGAGGAGAGACAGGACAGAGAGAGGATGGAGGACAGAGAGAGGATGGAGGACAGAGAGGATGGAGGACAGAGAGGGGATGGAGGACAGAGAGAGGATGTAGGACAGAGAGAGGATGGAGGACAGAGAGAGGATGTAGCACAGAGAGAGGATGGAGGACAGAGAGAAGATGGAGGACAGAGAGAGGATGGAGGACAGAGAGAGGAGGGAGGACAGAAAGGGTGGAGGACAGAGAGAGGAGAGACACAAATGACTGAATGTAATGACTACATAAACAGATGCAGGTAGCAGCACTGAGGTGAGATGGTCAGAGGACTAGATCACTGGTCACCACACCAGCCGACACCCTGAACACATCTACACACACAGGTGGAGGTAAACACTGGGATGGACAGAGGAGGGAACTGCAAGTCTGCAGTTTCTCCTATCAGGCTGACCAAGCCATCGAATGAAGCAGTTTTGGAGGAGACTGTTAAAATGTATTTATGTCTGGACTGTTTTTATCCTGTTGAGCTTTCTGAGCTGCAGCAGCAGTCGTTTCATCTAAACCATCAACTTGTCTCTTAGATCCCATTCCAACCAGACTGTTCAAGGAGATGTTTCTCTTAATTATTCCTTTTTTGTAGGTCTGTCTTTACCAACAGGCTACGTATGTGCATGAGGCTTCTGCCTAAAAAAGCTGTTCTTGATCCATCGCCAGCGTAGACCTCCACCCAATCTCACTTTTTTTTCTAAAAGTCTTGACAAAACTATTCCAACTCAACTAAATGACAGACATTATGATTTATTTATTTTTGTTTCAGTCAGGGTTAGGGGTGAGTATTGGCAAGGACCTCGCAATACGATATGTATCCCGATACTTGGGTCACGGTACGATATTATCACAATATATTGCGATATTCTACCCAGTTAATATCGAAATTAAAAGTAGAGATGAAAAGTCAAGTTGCTGTATATGTTCATCAGATGATATTGATCAGTCAGAGGACAAATTGAGTTAAAACTATCTACTTCAAAACAACCTATTTATTGTTTATTATTAGTGTTTTTGCACATTTAAGTAATCATTACATTACTGACAATGCACAAAAATATGAAAAAAAAAAACAATTTATCCTATTTCTCCTGAATTTCACAATGCGTCTAATACATGAATTTTCCTTAAAAAATTGATATCAGGAGCTGAAAAATCGATATTATATTGGGCGGCCGAAAATCGCGATATATTGCCAAATCGATTTTTTTTCACACGCCTAGTCAGGATCACGTTATGGGTCCGGTTTTGTCCTGTTAGATCTCACTGCTGCCGTCGATACCGTTGATCACAGTATTCCATCACAGAGGTTTGAACATGTTGGGATTAAAGACACCAACTAACTGGACTGCCAACGTGTCTTCATGACATAAAGACGTGAATAAATGTTCATTAAACTGAGATAAGAGTGACATTGTTGCCTCTGGGCCCGAGAATGTCAGAAGTAGACCGTCTAGTCATTTCGTAACTCTGGATGGCCCTACGTTTGCATCTAGCACTACTGTGAAGAATCGGAGTTATTTTAACCAGGATTTATCCTTTATAAAACAAACATTTTAAAACATTTAAAGTTTCTCAAACTGCCCTCTTCCAACTTTTTTAACACTGAAAAATAATAACAATTGTTATCTCAGAGACGCTGAAACTAATCCGAGCATTCGTTGCTTCAGGACTGGACAACTGCAACTTTTTGTTAGGAAGATGTCCTTAAGTAACTCTGAAGTGCCTCCAGCCGACCCAGAATTACCCAGAATGCTGCAGTGAGAGCTCTGAGGAGGATTAGCAGGAGACGTCACATTTCTCCAGTTTTAGCTGCCCTTCAGCAGCTTCCTGTTAAAATTCTCCTTCTTACTTATGAAGCCCGCGGGGGGCTGGCTCTTTCTTACCTTAAAAAACTTATTGTTTCATATCATCGCACTGGAGCACTTTGCTCTCAGACTGCAGGCCTGCGGTTCCTGGAGTTTCCAAAAGTAGACTGAGAGCCTTCAGCTACCAGGCTCTTCTTTTGTTGAACCAGCTCCCAGGTTATGTTTGGGATTAAGGCACCCTCTTCACCTTTAGGATTAGGCTAAACGTTGGGACTGTCTCAGGTACCCTGAACCATCGCTACAGTTGAGTTATTTACGCTGTAGGCCTGGGCTGCTTGGAGACCTCCGGTGGCCTTTCTTGACTCTGTTGTCACAGTTAGCATAATTTCTGCCTCATCCTGGCAGATATCCCTGGACTAAGCTCTCTGTGTTTGTAGGTCTCATCTCAGGAGCCCCAGATGGTCAAACTAGATGTTGGACCTCCCTGAGTTTGGTTCTGCTGCAGTCTTTTTCTTCTAGGTTTCAATATTTTTTCTCCTCCCCACTGCTGTCTCATGGTTGTTCAGGAATGCATTGTTTTTTATGAACTGTCATTGCGTGAACTCTGAATATGGACTCCATTGGAATTAACTGGATTTACTTAATCACTATTAATTTAATATACACTGTAAAAACTGTTGCTTAGATCCAACTAAGAAAGAAATGAGGTAACATTTTCCAACAACTTTTTTGTAGTTTAGTGAAGTCAAAAATGTATATTTCTGTGAAATTTTTTAGAATTGCCTTAAAGAAAAAGCCAAAAAACTGAGTTTAACTGACTAAAAAAAAAAAAACAGTAAACTATATTATACTTGAATAAATAGAGTAAAATCTATATGTATATATGAAGAAATTGATTTGGACAAATTCACTTAATTGATTTTAGATAAAACATTTTTTGCATGTTTTTAAATCTAAATTACTTCATAAAAATAGTAAGAAATCACTAGTAAAATCTTTTACATTTAAGAAAGACAGGTATTTGTGTCATTTGTGACATTTTTATTTATCAGAAGTATTTTTTGCAACTTTAAAGTTCTAAAGCAGTCATTTTCCAAACTTCAGAAGACCAAGGCCCAATTTGAAATGTGAAAAATCTCCGCGGCCCACCAAAACCTTTAATCACAACTACAGGACTAGAAGCTACGTTCTGACATTAATGGAAGGGGTCAACGAATAAGGTGACATTTGTCATATTAAGTTAAGATGATGGTAGAATAACACTTAACTGGTTAAGTTCTTAATGTTTTTAAGTCATGTCGTTAATATTTTACAGTAATTAAAAACATATTTAAAAAAGATCGAGGATTTAAAGGAGCCGTTTGTAAGATTATGGCCAAAACTGGTACTGCAGTCACTTTCAAAATACTGTTGAGCGGCGTGTACCCTCCCCCTCCTCCCCGACCAGAGGTTGCCAAGTTGGCTGCAGAATGTAGCAGGAACGTAGGCTGCCATGGCAAGGGATGAGTCCTACACAGTAAGTTTATTTTCTGTTAATTATATTTATTGCTTTATGAAACATCTTTTGCGAAGTAATAATGTACTGCAAAATTTACTAATGGCGATTAGCCAAATAGAATCGTAAATGTTACCACATTTCAGTCGGAGCATAAGTTTTCAGTTAGTTACCCTGTTAAAAATGTCTTTATTAGGCTAGTGTTGCGATGTAAAGCTTTTTATGAACGCATTTGAGAAATCCATGCAAATTCTAATTTTGGGCTATGCAGTAATTTATTGTTTGGTTGGAAACACTATAGGCTCATATCGATGGTAACTTTTTGTAACGTCGACAATACCACATGTAAAGTCGAGGGTAATTTTCCTAAAATACATCAGGCTATATGAAAAATTACATGACGTGTAGAATTTAAATCAAAAACATGTCCAAAAGTTCTATGTATGTGGACCAAATTATGCGCTTTTGGTATTGAGGATGTTGCCGTGGAACTACGCCTGATACTTCCAAACTAACACTAAATTATTGCACAGGCTAAAAGATAGAATATGCTTAGAACACACGTTTATGTCAAGGTAGCCTAGCACTTGTACCAGATGATCTTTGCTTGTACTGCTCTCACTTGTTTCAGCCTGATTTAGACCTCACTTTTGAGGTACCCTCTCTTGAGGCTGATGAGAGCTGGGCAGTAAAATCATGACTTGTAATATCATCATCTGTATCTATGTCAGCATCTTATGTAGTTTTAATCAAATGTAAATGCCAAATGCTATTTTGTGGTTTGTTTACTTAGGAACTCATTCAAAACATGAGTGAAATGGGGCTACGAGCACTAGCAACCCGGATCTTCTCCCGGAACCCTGGATTGGTTTTTGATGCCCTGCCTCCATTGGATAGCACCACTCTCCCACCTGCAGCTGCTCTTCCATGGTGTACCTGTGGGAACTGCAGGGAGATGGCCACAGATGCAGAAAGGAAATGCTGTGGCCAGGGGCCTGAGCACTGCATAAGCAAATTGCCTCATTTCGAGCTTTACTGCTTGGAAGATGGCTATTTGCGTATACAGAGGCTACAGGAATGATGTGTTGGTGGTAGCAGAAGTTACAGAGCCAGGTGATGATAATAGGCAGTTTAGATATGCTGCTTATCGCCAGTACACCTTTTGGCAGCATGGATCACTGGGCCAGGGTAACCGTCGTGTTATCCCCAGCTGCTGCATTTGGAGAATAAGGGACAAATACCCTGACCCTCAAGGCCAGTACACTGGCTTTCTACCCACAATTTGAACAAACTTTACTGACTCCAGTTTACTTGAAGTTACTTGTTGTATATACTTTGTTTTTACAAATTGTTTTGGTTCCAAGTTTGTAAAGAGCCTTCTTCCTTGTTCAATAAAAAAGTTTATTTATAATAACAATGCTTTCCTATTTACGATATAGAGGAACAGTAAAAAATAAATAAATAAATAAAACGAGGGATAAACAGTATAAATAGTATAAATAACTATTGAACAATTAACTGCTCTGTACTGTGGAAACTTTATGAAATGGTTTTTAAAAGCAGCTTGTGGCAGAAAATGGAAATGACAAGGGCTGAGAGGCTCTGGAAACGGGTTTCACTGGTCTTCACTCTGGAATGCTGACACTGAGGAGAGCAAAATAAAAACAGAAATTAGATTATTTTAAAATTAAATGTAATATGCATTACATCTAACTTGGTGTGTGGTATGTAGCCGCAGATGCAAAAGAAATAAACTGGTATTCTACCTACCAAGACCTCTCCTGACTTGGGTGCGCAGGAGTTCCTCCTTGGTTGGTGCCGGCACAGGGGGAAGAGGGCCGTACTTTCTGGGGTCATCGGGCCGAAGACTCCTCCGCCTGGGCATTCCCTTGCCAGCTAGCCTCTTTTGCAGAATCTTTGTTTGCAGTTCTGGGATGTAGCCATAGGTCTTCGATGTCTTCTTAGTGTACAGCATATACCTTTGGGCATTTTTCTTGTACAGCCTCCTGTACCTAAAATAAAAGCAGAGAAAATAGATTGTTTTACAGTACAGTGTTTTATATAGAGTTTCAATGGTGTAATCAGGTAAAATGGTTCCCAACATCCAACATGTAGAAATGAGCATGTCACTTACTGCTTGCTTCCATCAGACTTGCACAACTCTGGGCGGTCCTTGTGGTAGTTATAATCCATCGCTGCGAGGAGCATCCTGGCCTCAAAGACAGGAGGGCTAAATGCTGACTGCTTGCTGGCATACATTAAAATATGGTTTAGGAAGGACTCCAGATCAGCAGTGGACCTGTGGGGGTGGGACATAGAGACATTTTTTGATTTTTTTGAAAATCACTTTCTAGGTACAGTATGTGTACACACTCATTAAATTACCTGAAGTTCAGGTATTTGTGAACTTTGTTGAGCCATCGCTTGTTTCACACAATACTCTTCAGGGCCTCGTGTGCCGTGGAGCCTCGCTCAAGCCACTCTTGAGTTCCCCCTGATTCCAAGTCTGCATGCTGGCAGCCTCCCTGTACCCACCTGTGTTCATTTGTGACATGGTGTAGGAGCCCAAGCCACAGCTCCTACAAAATAATACAGAAATATAATGGACAGACACAAAAAGCATGGCAATTGAACATTATTCACTGCTAATGATGATGATTGTTAGTAATGTAAGTGGTCATCTGATTGACCACAATGACACCTCTGGATAGGTACTTATGGTAATCAATAAGCTAATATCCAACATCAAGGTAACATCTTGCATGTTAGTTTCATACATTATTGACAACTATTTTTCAAACTATAACAACTTACAAGAAACTCTTGGCAGGAATCAGCTGTTTTTGCAGCACCACCAAAATTATTTCTTATATTTAGACAAATTCGAAAGCTTGAGAGTATTTATATACCTCTCCTCTAGAACTTCTGAGGCATCCACAGTGCACTCCTCATCTTCCAATGCTTCCTCTGTAGGTGGCAGGTCTTCTCTATAAATAGTTTAGTTGTTTTAGACAAAAAATGCTTCCAAATATGAAATGAAAATGAAAACAACGTGGCACTGATCACTGACCGATTTGAAAGCGTTTCAGACGATGCATGTCCAATACTGGAAAGTGATGGTGCAGTCAGGTGGTGCTTCTTCCACTGTCTTTTACTTGGGGTTGAAGTGCTTGGGCCATAACAGCTGAAGACACAAGCGTTTTTGTCATAATTATGGAACACTCTACACATTTACCATAATATGCAACAACCAACACATTTACCACAGACTAGCGTCTAACCAAAGATAATGCGGGGAAAATTACGTCTGCATTCGTCATCAATGGCTAACGTTTTTTATCAGTTCCATCAGAAAAGACTGACACTAATAACTAACGTTAGCAATGGTCATATGGGTCAATTTGCAGCACGTGTAATACACAATATATGCAAATGAATAAGAAATCGTTTTACCGTGGTAACGTTAGGCTACTGTCTCAATGAGGTTTCACATTACCATGGCCATGCTAATGTTTTCCACGGCATGATGACTGACGGGCTCCGCTTATTAGCCTAACGTTACATTGCTAGTGTTAGCAATATCAGTCACCGTTTTATATTCTAAATAATAATTATTTACCTTTTCAATTCGATGACCCACCTGCTCCATAACGTTATGCACTAGCGTTACTGTGCACGAACATGCATAACTTTGTTTAACTAGTGAATACTCCGACGTAGTGAATACTGAAATTTCTTTGTTACCTTGTTCTGTTACCTTGCCCAATTAAATTAGCATTAGCCAAACATTTAGCTATGAATCTTACCTGTCCAGGAGAAAATCAGCAACGTTGGCGTCTGTCTTCAAATTCTTCTCCGCTTTCAGCCGCCTCCATCTATCAAAAGCACCTCCTATACAAATCCTTGTTTTATTTCGGACCTTGTCACGACGTAACTCGGATTCATAACGAGGTCCTTTTTGTTTTGGTAAACTAGCCATTTTCACATCCAACACGTTCGTAGCGGCTGCTGCGATAATGAGAGCGGAGCTGGCAACCCGGATGCCGAAACACTACTGACTTCCTGATTGGGAGATAGGTGGAGGGTGGCGCTTCAGGCCAAAACACGAAATGACAACAAAAACAAGACTTGCAGCCCTCAAGTCCTCTTTTTAAAAGGGAATATCCTGGCTTGAGTGCTGTTGTCAGTGACATAAGTATTTGAAATGAACATGATTTTTAAATGTCTTTTGACATATCAGGGTCATTTTATGATTCGTTTTATTAATCTTCTTACATACAGCTCCTTTAAAACATATTTGTTTAATTTTAATGACCTTTCACGGCCCACCTGCAGTACTGCGACGGCCCACCAGGGGGCCGTGGCCCACACTTTGGGAATCACTGTTCTAAAATGTTTAAATACAATTGTGTTTTTAAAAACTAAAATAGATCAAAGTAATCTGTGACACTTGTTTTAAAGAAGCATATTAGAACATTTCTGAGGCAGAATGGAGGACCCAAATGCTTTTATTTAACAAAACCCAAAAGTCCAAACTAAACCAAAAAAATCCACACAAGTAATCTAAACAAAAATCCAGGAGTCAAAATGGGAAAACACTCACTGGACACACGAAGACAGACCAGCACAGACAGGGGAGATGACAAGACTTAAATAGGCAGAGAGACAAACAAGAGGCAGGTGCAGACAATCAGGATAATGAGAGGGAGGAAGCAAATCAAAAAACAACGGAGACAAGACAGACCTTCAAAGTAAAACAGGAAACGGAGCAGACGAGAGCCAGGGAGTGACTCCAACTTGACACAAAACCAAAGGAAAACCCAAAAATACCTGTCATGGCTGACCAAACCATGACAATTTCAACAATTTACAGAACACAAATTTTGACCTGCAGCTGATAAAACCTTCACAGTGAAAACGTTTATCAGAAACTCCAGTCAAACCTCCCTTCAAGGACAATAAAAGAACAATTAGTAGGTGCTGTCTGGAAATCCAACAGGAACTGAAACTGTGCACGGGTGGACCAGCTTAGGAGAGAAGCTGGTTTTGGAGTGTCATGAAGTTGGCTGTTGGTTTTGGGCGCAGCGTGTCTAGTCCAGCAAAAAGTCGAGGTGGTCCATTTATAAATGCATTTATAAAAGCATTTATAAATGGACCACCCAAAATTTGGGTGGTGCATTTAAGATTCTCCAGATTTAGGACAGATGCTGATCTGAGGAATAGGGAGGATGCTCCTGCTAGAGTTTCCAGACCAGTCAGCACTGGGACACCCTCGATGATGATGATGATGATGATGATGATGATGTTGATGATGATACCTGCAGCATCTGGATCTGACAGGTGTAGATTCTCATACAGGGAGTTTTCAGTTCCTCAAGGTTGCTTCTCTCTGCCGTTCCCTGTATGGCAGACAAATTAAACACAATTAGGATAATATGTCTCATCTCTTTAAATAATAATAAAAAAATAATAATAACAAAAACTAAAATGAGTAGTTTTGAGTGTGGCTTTGTGTTTTGGGGCATAATTGACTATATCTAGTCCTCCACAGGTTGACATATTACACTGAAACAGAGCTTCCAGGCTACAAACAGTGCTGTTAATGATTAGCTCGCATGTTAGCATTAGCCCCGCGCACATTTCTGTTAGCGAGAATTTCGACAATGTCAGTAAAAAAAAAAAAAAAAACAGTAGCCGAATAGAAATAATCCTACGAGATAACAATTGTGAAGACAACATTTGTACACAATATGAAGGACAAACCGAATTTGTCTAAGAAACAAACTTTGTGAGGTTACCTTTGTAGCTTTGTAGCCTGCAATACTGGCAAAACATAGTGGAAAAAAATGAGCCATGCTTCTGCATTAAAGTTTGAATTAAATATTGCAGCAACCTCATGTCCATTCAGCTAAAATCTCATTTTGAGAAATAAAAATGGTGACTTATATGTTTGTCGTGATGTACAGCCAAAAGAGAATTTTGGAGTTATGACCAGACAAGTTCATCCTGCAGTATGGGGGCGTGCCAGGAAGATTTAGTTTTAATAAACTCTCTAAAATTGAATTTGATAAATCAATTTATGGAAATTTGACTAAACTCAATTTTATGATATAAGTAAGTTAAATACTCAAACTTATTACTTATCTGTGACTTTCACAAATGCAAAAAAAAAGCAATATAAACTGATTTTACCAAGTAGATATGCTTAATAAAACAGAAATACTTTTTACAGTGTAAACAGAAATATAATTGGACTAAAATCGATTGTCCTTGATGGGAATGCCGAGGATTAATTTACCTTCTGTGTAAAGTGACTTGAGATGACTTTTGTTATGAATTGGTGCCATTCAAACTGAACTGAATTGAATTCAGACTCAACTGGAATGAATTTGATTATGATAGAATGACAACAAATTAGATTGAACTGGAATATACCCTCACCAGCTATCTTATTCGGCATGCCTTGCTCGGGGGTCATGATCTGGGTCTCTGTAAAGCGCAGAGAGATAATTTACATTGTAACACAACGCTATACAAATAAAACTGAATTGAATTGAATTGTGAGACAAACTCTCAGATATTGTCAGCGTACTTTCCTTCCTTGAACTCCAGCAAATCATTTCAACCTACGTGCCTAAACGCACTGAGTTGCTGCCAAGCCTTTGGCTGATTGGTTATTTGCATTAACAAGCGTTTAAACAGGTGTCCCTAATCGAGTGGTCGACTTGTTTACTTCCTGTGTAAAGTGCCTTAAGAGGGATGTTGCTGTGAATGAGTGCAAGGAAAATAAAGTGAACTGGATTTTTTTTTCTCAGTTATGATTGATGAAAGCAACACTTCTCAAAAACATGAGGAGGCTGAAGGAGCTTTACGCTTAAAGCAACGTTCAGCCTTTCACAAACCACTCTGTCGATAGTCATCTACACACATATCTTTCTAATGATTCAGAGCAGTTATTTTTCTAACACACACTGATGGACGCATCAGAGGCAACATCAGGTTGTCTTTTCCAAAGACACGTCGACATATGGACGACATGTCCGGGAATCCGTCCCCCAGATTTCCATATTGACAGAAGACAGAAGGCTCCTGAGCCACAGTCGCCCCAGAAGCAGACGGGTTCCTGGGAAATTATGTTTCCGTTGATGTCTAAGACCGGATCCCAGCTGCTCAACAGTCCTGGGTCCTTGTTGCGTCTTTTGATTCTCTACGAGCCAAATTCAGTCAGTCTGGTCATTTCAGGAACCCTTTACACCCATTACAAATGTATGATGTCATACTTTTGTAATGGCCGTAGTATAGAGCTCAGCAATTTTATAGATTCTGCGATATATATCGATATTTTATTTCCCCAGAGAGTATCGACATTTCAGCAGCGGGTATCGATATTCAAAGCTCCTTTCAAAACCCCCATGTCCCGCAGAGGTTAAGTTAAGTCCTTCAGGTACTCTGCTGAGATGGGTGCAGTTTTAAGATGCCTTAAATGTTGCTTCAATGGACTTGAATTATTGGCTGCCATGGTTCGTTTTTATTTAACCTGGTGGCTAGAATGGCTAGTAGCTACCTCATATGTTCAGTATCAAGCCAAAAAAGCTCCCAAAGAAGGCCACTTGCTGTACTTTAACTCTCCATTATGCCCTTACCTTTAAAAGCTTGCAAGCAACAATTTGCAGTGTTTAAATAAATGAAACTATTTATCTCAACACGTCTTTTATTCATTTTGTCCAGCATTTGCAAGCTGACTGTCAGCCATATAATGTGTAATTGATGCTTTCAGTTCAATTAATTCAAACATAGGGTGAATTCCAATTCCTCTCTTAACCCTCAATCTCAACTCTCGCCCTTAACCCTCAATTTTTGGCCCTCAATCTTAACCCTCTAAAGTAAATGCAAGTCAAATGTAAGTCAAATGTAAATGTAAATTAATGGGACACCCCTCGAGTGCAGTTACGTCTTCAGACTGAAATGTATCAGAGCCCGTGTTGTCTCTGTATTTCCTGAAATGACACAGGGATAACATTGAAAAGAGCGCTGTATATTCTCTAAATAATATTAGCAAATAACACAATAGAGGATACATTATTCAGTCCTCCGTCACTACACAACAAGGTATACAGGTAACGCGAAGCCGGCCGGGACGGTCGGCCGGGACCGCCAGCCGGGACCACCGGCTGGAACCGCCGGTCCGGCAGCAAACATCATAAAGTAAAAACATAAATGTTACGCAACAACAATGTTAATTCATGAAAAAAGTCTCAAGCAAAGACAATAAGATGGTTTCGTAACATTTATATCTTTAAGATCTACAAAGATACTTACATTTGTAGTTAGCTTTTTTTGTCGCCATCCTTTTCGAAGATGTCTTGGCTAAATTACCCAATGCCTTCTGGGTAGCCCTTACTTCCAAGGGTGGTGCCGGAGAATCTCAATTATGAGGGTGATACAGCCCTTAAACTCGTCCCTCAACTTGACTTTCTAAGAATCGGGACAGCACTTGCATTTAGCGGGAGCACACATTTTTGAGATTGAGGGTTGAGATTGAGGGTTAAGGGAGGAATTGGAATTCACCCAAAGTCATTGTAACACTCGCAAGATGTCACCAAAATCATTTTGTCCCTTTAAAATCTTTCAGAAAATGATGTAAATGTATCTTAAGATGAATATCGACATATATCGTATCGTGAGCCGAATATCGTGTATCGTATCGCTACAGCCCTAGCATAGTATGCAGCTTAGCAAAGTCTTGCTGGAAAATGCGAGCCTCCCCTGAAACTTCCATTGTCTGGATGGGAGCAGTGTTGCTCTAAAATCTGTATCTGTACTAGACCTTTCCAGATGTGCCAGCTGCTTATTCTGTAGTTTCATACCTTTAGAGATGGAGCCGTTTGAACTGACCAACAGCAGCCCAGGTGGTCCTCCTCCTCCTCAGTCCAGGCGACGTGGCGTTTGTGGTTTCAAAAGGGAATTCCACTTTGTCCACTTTAAAAGAACATTTACGCAGACGTAGGTGTTTCTGGACATAGTTTCTTCCATGTATGACGGGTTGACAGCCAGCTGTGCTCATAGACAGTGATTAGCTTGAGCAGCGTCCCCTCAGGACCTAAAGATCATGGGGATCCAGAATTGATTTCCCTGTCTCCAAGCCCACAGAGCTTTTCTCCAGATTATCTGACTCTTTTGATGATATTATCTGCTGCAGATGATGACATATCCAATAGTCATTACAATCGGACAGAGAAAATTTGTTTTGAAATATAGTTTTGTAATTTGTAGACAGCTTCTGGCGAACTGATGAAACTCTGCCCACTTTCACTTCTGAGGAACTCTTTTGATACTCAGTCAGTTGTTGGCCAGTTACTAATTAACTTAATATATGGCGAGATGGTCCCACAGGTGTCCTTTTAGTATCACTTCTTTTACAGTGATACTAAAAGGGATTCTGGGTTTGAACTCTCTGATTTAATCTCCCTGATTAAATAAAGGTTAACAAATAGTAAAAGAATTCCCCCTGCACTGCTTTTACATCTACACTTTTCCACTTTTTCTGTTCCTTTAACGTGCTCTCTCTTTTTATTTTTCAGATTTTGTGGCTCTAAGTGGCTTTTATTGACAATAAACAGACAGGACCCAATCAAGGACTGATCTCCTGAACCCTGCACTCCTGTCCTAGCATTGATCACGATTCTGGATGGCACCCAGAAGACTGTTGGGGGACAGCTGAGTCACCATACCTCAGACTAGACCGAGAGTTCTCCCTCAGACAGGACAATACAGTGATCCCTCGCCAATTCGTGCTTTAAGTTCTGTGGTTTTAGTTGTTCACAGATTTTTTTTCAGAAATATATAATATTAAAAAAAAATCAAGAAAAAATTGCGGAAACATCACAGGATGTTGTGCGTGTTCTCTCGCAGCAAAGAAATGTTGTGAGCCAACCTGGCCATTTTAAGAAGGTGGCCTTATGGGTAATTGTGTGGCATATGGGTAATGTAGTGTGTGTGTCATGGGACAGCAGAATAAATACGAGGATAGATGAAAGAGCAGTTTCTTTACTACGGTTCAGAGACCAGAGGCTGTGAAGGTAACAGAACGACCACAGTTGAGTCTTTGGGTGAATTCCAATTCCTCCCTTAACCCTCAATCTTAACCCTCAATCTCAAAAATGTGTGCTCCCGCTAAATGCAAGTGCTGTCCCGATTCTTAGAACGTCAAATTAAGGGACGAGTTTAAGGGCTGTATCACCCTCATAATTGAGATTTTCCGACACCACCCTTGGAAGTAAGGGCTATCCAGAAGGCATTGGGTAATTTAGCCAAGACATCTTCGAAAAGGATGGCGACAAAAAAAGCTAGCTACAAATGTAAGTATCTTTGTAGTTCTTAAAGATATAAATGTTACGAAACCATCTTATTGTCTTTGAGACTTTTTTCATGGATTAAGATCGTTGTTGCGTAACATTTATTTTTTCTACTTTACGATGTTTGCCCTCGGCGGGTCCCGGCGGTCGGCGGGTCACAGCGGCCGGCGGGTCCTGGTCGCCGGCGGCCGCGGTCGGTTTCACGTTACCTGTATACCTTGTTGTGTAGCGACGGAGGACTGAATAATGTATCCTCTATTGTGTTATTTGCTAATATTATTTTGAGAATATACGGCGCTCTTTTCAATGTTATCCCTGTGTCATTTCAGGGAATACAGAGACAACACGGGCTCTGATACATTTCAGTCTGAAGATGTAACTGCACTCAAGGGATGTCCCATTTCTAAGTCACAAGATAGACCTTACACTTACTTTAGAGGGTTAAGATTGAGGGCCAAAAATTGAGGGTTAAGGGCGAGGGTTGAGATTGAGGGTTAAGGGAGGAATTGGAATTGGCCCTTTGTCTTGTTTGGCTGCAGTGATTCACTACTTTTTTTGCAGTTTTTAAACACATTATTTAGGCCCGGGGGGCTCCGGCTCCAGTTTGTGGTTTTTCTTACGGGGGGGCGCCGGTCCCCATTAACCGCAAAAAATAAGGGATCACTGTTGTGATATTAAAAATTGATTTCAGGCTTTCTGAGGCCTTCCTGACCTGGAGTAAGATCACTGACAGGGCTGGATGACATTTGATTAACCGTGATTAAACTCCTCTAAGACGAAGCTACTGTGTTGATATGATATCAGGCGTCAACGAGTCTGCCGAGTTTGACGTCTAGAGAACTTATCCAAGGTCCTGATGTTTTTCCTGTGATCTTTAAATGCAATTGTTCCCTACTGATACGTGTCATTCTGAACCATCCAGCATTCTGTAATGACCTCTCTGAATTTGCATGCAGACTTGGAGAATAAAACTCCGTTTTGCACCTCCGTCAGGTTGTCAGTGCTTTGTTTAATAACCGAATTGGCTGCATCACCAGAACACAATTATGGTTGAATTTGAGTGTATGCTTTTGAGTGAGATATACCCAAATTTTAACTTAACAGTTTTTACAAAAGTAAAAATGGTGACAATTTAATTTAAAATTAGTTTCATGTGTTTTTGCTTTAAATTAAAATAGAAGGAAGACAATTAAAAACGATGAGAGCTGGCCTGCAGGGGTCACGCGAAGTCAGCTTGGGAAATAAAAAAACCAGGCTGTTAGGGAAGTGACATCAAAATGGAGGCTATCTGTTGAAGCGTAAGTCTGCCAGATCCTACTGATGTGAACTTACTGAGTCTTTCTCCTCCCCGGCTGAGAAACGGTTGTGGCAGCGGGACGGCTGTGGTCTGGGTGATGGCGTGTGGCGTGCAGGTGACTCAAAGCCGTGTTTGCCTAAGCATTTTTCTTCCCACTTTGCTAGGCTAACGCACGGGCTGGACCATGCATCCCCAGGGGGCCATGCTGTCGACCTTGGCTAAGTACTGGTTCACGAGAGGTTTTTCCTCTTGTGCGCAGAGGTTCTGCCAGTCCTGCGTGATCTGTGCTGCCCACGACGCGGGAGGGGGAGTGAGGATGCCGCTGGCATCTGACAGACTGTTTGAGTACATCATGCTAGATTTTATTGAACTCTCTCCTTGTGAGGGAAAGAAATATTGTCTGGTTGTTGTTGACATGTCTTAAAGTGGGTTGAGGTTTTTAAACTTTTCTAAGGATGTCAGCTCCACAGTGGCAGAGGCTTGGCTGAAGGAGATCCTGCCACGGTGGGAATTCCATCTGAAATCTCCAGTGACAACGGCACTCATTTTGTTAACAAAGCCCTGGTGCAGGTAGGGAAGGTTCTGGGGTTTGACCTCAGGTGACACTGTGCCTACCATCCTGCCAGTGGGGGTGCTGTTGAGAGGGAGTATGGTGTCTTGACGTTTAAGTTGGTACAGTGTTGTGCAGGAACAGGGTGTCCTGGCTGAAGGCTCTGGGGGCTACCTGTTGTGCTGTGGACTTGAGGAGGCGAGTGCGATCGGGGGCTATTCTGAGTCCGTTCGAGATCCTCTTTGGCAGAGTGGACGCACCAGATGAGTGTTTCCTTCCTTCATCTGAATTGTGTGAGAATTCTGTGTTGTCGTATTGAGTTGCACTCTATATTGACACAGATTAACTCACAGGTGACGGTGCCCAGCCTGTACCAGCCAGTGGACCCCTGCACAGCACTCAGCCAGGAGAGTGGGTCCTGATGCGAGACCTGCTTCAGAGGCGCTAGAGGAACGGAGCAGTGGAACGGTCTTTTCCAGGTTCTGCTAACGACCCACACTGCTGTTAACATAGCGGAGCGGGCGACCTGGACTCACACCTGCCCCTGCAAACAGCTCCTGATCCAGCTTCTGGCTGCTGGATCCCCAGGTTCCTTGGTATCTCAGGCTTCTGGAGCCTGTTTGTACCTCTGAGCACACATCCACGTACACACACATACGCACACATACATGTACACATACATGCACATACACGCACCTACACACACCTGAGCTTGGACAGGAAGGAGGTACTAGAAAATAAAAAAAAAAAAAAAAAAAAGAGGAAAAGAGAGACTCATGTTTTTCCAACCAGAGACTGTTACATCACATATTCTTCATCCCACACTGCTGATCGAGAAGAAGATGGATCCTCCAAGGCTTCCACGATGGGGGAGTGGGGGGGTCCGGGAGGGGGTGAATGTAATATGAAATATGACTATAATATGGGTTTTGTTTCATTTATGTTGTTTATTCATTTATATTTTGTTATCATTTTCCTGTGTTTTTGGTTTCATACTCATGTGCCAGGAACATGTGCGACAGCCATGATCTGCTTGAGACGTGTCCATTCCTGACTATTTGGGTATTTGATTTATAATACGAAATTCAAATGTTGTAACTCAGCTTCAGGATCAGAGCGTTTAGATCTTGGTTTACAGCAAGTCCTTCATAAAGTCCAACACTTTGTGAAGCTCCTGTTGTTTTCTCGTTCGTGTTCTCCCCATGGGCGGCTTCTGGGAAAAAGCGTTTGTGGTCTCGTTAGGAAGGCCGCATGTGGAGTTCAACGTCGAGATAATAGTGAGGGGTGTCTCCACCCTTACTTGTCATCTTTAAATATCTCTGAGCTTCTATTTAGGTTAATAATTTGGATGTTACTGATAATTCTCAGGTTTAAAAAACTTTATGGGTATTTATGATTCGTTGATCATCATGCTAAATTATTAGTTAATAATTTAATTATCCCTGTTATCTGTCTCCAAAGCGTGAGGTCTAGCCTCATGTTAATTGCGTCTCAGTGGGGCAAAGTTCTTAGGGGTTTTAGTTCCTTGGAGGGGTACTATGAATTTGGTCGGCCAGGTTGGCAATCTGGCGTTTGATTGAACCTTTGAACCTTACATCTTAGCCTCAGAGGGGGTTTGGGGATGTCACAATGGAGATGCAGCACCACAGGGACTCAGCGGAGCCCTGGGGGTTTGATCTGTGGACATGGCTGACCTCAGGGTCCTGGTACTCAGTATTTTTGAAAGTGTTTACTCCATTTCTGTTTGTTTTGGTTCTGTTTTTATTTTTTCATGTGTGATTCCATGTTTACGCCGCATGATGCTAAAAGCAATGATTTGACATTGTTCTTGCATGATCAGAGGTCTGATCCGTTCCCCGACATCAACTGGGGGTGCACCTGCGGGTGCTTCTGAGAACTGAATGTTCTTGCTTAGATAGCTTTGCGGCCTTTTTTCCCACTGGGTTTTTGGCCTAGATTAGAGTAGATAGTCTCTAGAGGTCTTTTGCCGTTCCCCTTATTTCCGGGAATCTGACAATCTAAATTATACCAAATCCAAAATTCAACTTCTAAATTTAATCACTTTAATCATTTTAACCAATCAACAAGATTCCAATCTGAGCTGCAACCTCGTTACATAGCTGGGGACGGGTGTTTGGCCGCTAGAGGGGGCACTTCCTATAAAGTAGACTGCGCACCATTATTCCCTGTTTAGCTCGCAGTTGTGGGCTGCGCCCTTTGGGCTGGGAACCGCGTGCTCTACTGCTGTGCCCAGATAAGCTTTCATATATATCCAAAGAAAATGAGGTGCTAAAAAAAAAGCAGGGATTGTGATATTAAAAATTGATTTCAGGCTTCTGAGGCCTTCCTGACCTGGAGTAAGATCACTGACAGGGCTGGATGACTTTGATTAACCGTGATTAAACCCTCTAAGACGAAGCTACTGTGTTGATATGATATCAGGCGTCAACGAGTCTGCCGAGTTTGACGTCTAGAGAACTTATCCAAGGTCCTGATGTTTTTCCTGTGATCTTTAAATGCAATTGTTCCCTACTGATACGTTGTCATTCTGAACCATCCAGCATTCTGTAATGACCTCTCTGAATTTTGCATGCAGACTGGAGAATAAAAACTCCGTTTTGCACCTCCGTCAGGTTGTTCAGTGCTTTGTTTAATAACCGAATTGGCTGCATCACCAGAACACAATTATGGTTGAATTTGAGTGTATGCTTTTGAGTGAGATATACCCAAATTTTAACTTAACAACTGTAATCAAAAGTACACAAGCAAGACAACACTTGGTGGTGTGGGGTTCATCCATCCATCCATACTTGTTTAGTCCTCTGCAGGGTCACGGGGATCAGCTGGGGTCTATCTCAGTTCTCTTTGGGTAGAAGGCAGGGGTCCACCTGGACACGTCACCAGTCCATCAGCTAACAAGCATGCACACTCACAATCACTCCTACAGGTGATCTAAAAACCAGCAGTTAACCTGACATGCATGTTTTTGGACTGATGGAGGAAGCTGGAGAACCTGGAGGAAACCTACACAAGAACCAGGAGAACATGGAAACTCCACACAGAAAGGCCCCTGCTGAGGTTCAGACCAGGGACCTTCTGGCTGTGAGACAACCGCAACAAGCCTGGTGTGGTTTCAGTTCTTATAAAATATAAAGTCTTATAAAGTCTAAAGAAGAGACCTAGAACGGCTATCCACCAATGATCCATGTCCAGTCTGGCAGAGCTTCAGAGGATGCACTGACAGAGGGCTTATTACATCCTACCCAAGTAGGAATCCAGACATGATTGTCTCCTGGACATCACTGATGGACTCAGGAATCACCGTCTGTCAGCACAATTCAGCTACTGATACTGCACTGATGCAGGTTAAAGATGGACCATCAGAGAAGAAGAAGACACATGTGAACACCATCCAGAGACACCAGCGTCTTCTCTGGACCAAAGATCATCTGAGATGGTCTGAGGATAAATGGAAAACTGTTCTGTGATCAGACGAACCAAAATTGGAAACACCGTCTCGTAACAAACTAAAGAGGAGAGAACCCATCCAGCTGTTATCAGTTCAACAGCTGCATCTCTGATGGGATGGAGTTATGTCCATGGTGTACGCTGGAACATCTGGAAAGGCTCCATCAATGCTAGCAAGCAACATCTGCTCCATCCAGACAACGTCTCTGTCAGGAAAGACCTTTCATATTTCAGCAAGACAACGCTGCATCCATCACAGCAGCATGATTTCACAGGAGAAAAGTCCAGGTCCTGAACTGGTCCACCAGTCCAGACCTTTGACCAACAGAAAACATCTGGAGCGTCAGAAGATGAAAAATCCAGTAACGAAGGTCCAGGACTGTTGAGCAGCTGGAATCCTGCAACATTCCTATCCTAAAACTCCATCAGCTGGTCTCCTCACGTCCTAGATGTTTACAGACAGATGTTAGAAGAAGAGGAGATGCTACACCATGATGAACACGGACCTGTTCCAACTTTGCAGAGATGTTTCTGCCATCAAAGTCAAAATGAGCTGATATTTTTCATGAAATGGTCCATCATCTGATATGTTCTACAAGGGAATAAAATGAGTGACTGTCCCAACTTTTAGGAACTAGGGTTGCAGACGTCAGAAAAGAAAATGTGAATTTTAAAAAAAGTGCTACTTCTAAACTGCGTATAACTGCACAGCAAATTGAGAAGAGTTATATTTCTGGTGTCGGTGAAATCTAAGCAAAAGCAGAGTTAATTCCACTCTGAATAGAGTCAAATCCCTTATATGTAACTCTAAGTTTACAAATAGTTGGAGTCAAAACAAAGTGTCTTCAGATCAAATCTGTAAGTGTCATTGTAGTAACATCAACTCTGAACTATTTAGGTTTTTTTTAACCTGCCATTATCATTTAATTGGATTTCATATTATAATTTTAGTTAATGATATTTGCTCGGGGGTCATGCTATGGGTCTCTGTAAAGCGCCTAGAGACAATTGTTATTGTAACAGACGCTATGCAAATAAAATTGAATTGAATTGAATTGAATTTAACTCTTAAGTCCAAACGTGGATGTGACACTTAAGGTGTAAATCAGACCCCGCCCCCACCGTGCTACACAGGTACAGGAGCCAAATACCGACTGAGGAGCCTCTCGTTCAGCTGTGCGTTTCACCGTGGTTTTATGTTAGCTAAATTTATGTTCGCGTTAGGTTTTGATATTTATATTACCCCTCTGGCACCTGGTCTGTCTTTAATGGCAAGAAACTCACGGTAAAGTTATGTCGCCACAATAGCCGCGCTAAGCAGTGATGATTTTAGTTCGTGATTTAGTTCACTAAAACTTGTAATTTGATAGTAAAGACTGTATCTGCTATGGTAAAAAAAGTTTTAGACCATTGTTAACTCGGCTAAGCAAGCTAATGCTGAATAAGCAGTGTATCGGTTGTGGGCTGTTAGCATTATGTTAGTGTTAGCATTAAGTTAGCTAACGACGAATTGTGTCCGATAAAGTGTTTTAAACGTAAATTTGTGTTGCATGTTTGAAATAAATGAGTTTCAACTAAACATGATGGCATTATTTTTTAGCAAACCTTATTTTCTAAGTATTTTTTTAGTAATTCAGAAGAGCTAATTTTACACCTTACAGTATTAAAATGACTGTAACACTTGTATAGTTAATCAACAATCCCAAAAGAGAGTTAATGTCTAACACTACATAAAAGTGTTGAGATAAAGTAACACTAGTTAGTGTTAAGAAGTGTTAAATTTTAACTCCAAAAAGAGTCAATATTGACACTAAGTTAGTGTTATGGTACTAACTCTCCAAAAAAAAAAAAGAGTTAAATTAACTCTTTGTGGTGTGGATCCATATAGACACTTCAAAAGTGTTGAAATCAAATCTGAGAGTGTTAATTTGAGTATGCTGATTTTGCTGTGTGCATAGTATAGCTTAGAGTAAACCTGGAACTTATGTAAAAAGTGAATTAATACTCTGAATGTTGTAACTCTGCAGGAACTCAGTCGGTTCAGTTTTATTTCACAGCAGGAATCTCAAGCAACTTTAAAGAGAAATCCACCACAGGCTGGTCAGTTGGTACATCTCGCATCGAAGAAGAGAAAAAGAAAAAGCTTCAGAAAGCATGGCTGTTTAGTAAACGCATATTTTATTCAATCTTTACCAGTTTTTCTTTACACTATTTAGAAAATAAAACACATTGAATAAATACAAATTTAGAAAGCAACAGATTTTTTTTTTTTTTTTGCCATACTCTCACAGCAACACGTTTTATTTCTTATTTTTTATCTTCTTTTTTAATGGCGCTCTCTCTGGAGCAGCTTCGGGGTTCGTGATGCTGATTTCACCCATAAGCAGACTCGGGCCACGCTGCAATGAAACACGTAACACTGGGCATGCAGATGCTGAACCCTTGACCCCAGCCCCCGAAAAACCGAGACGATGGGTTGGCACACCGAGAAAGACATTAAGAACAACTAGAAACACTTAGGAGGAAAGAGGAAAAGAACCATCTATATACATGGAGAATAAATAAAGAGAAATCAGTTCAGAGACAATTCCACTGTACAGATATGTCCATCTAAAGTCACGCCGGCTCCTCCCACATCCTTAACGTCAGTCAGCAGTCTTATCCACGATAAAGTTAAAATATAGTACAATACAATGTGGGATGTTCACCGACGACAGATCGCACCATTTACAGTGATACAAACGAACACAGACTATCACCCGGTGGATGGAGTCGGTCGCTCTTCCCCTCCGGTGTTTGTTCATAGTAAGGCAGGATACAGGGCGGCTCCTTGAATCCCGTCGACATGAAGTCAGGCTGCCTCCACAGCGCTCCTGTAAAGTCCACTCCTCTCCTGTTCAGAGTCCTCTGTTTCAGCAGGTCCAACGTAGACGGGAGGAGTACGGGTCGGGTCGGAGAGCCGAGGGAAAAATCCAAAAAAGAAGGGCGTCGTCGGTGTTATGTCACAGATTCTTTAGCGAGCGTTTTCTCAGCGAGCCTGGCGGGCGGATGACGTTTTATCCAGGCATGGCGTAGATGATATCCAGAGCTAAGGAGACGGGAGCGAAGATCCTCGATGCCTGATCCAGGATCCAGACCGGTACCTGGTCGAGAAGGAAGCGACAGGTGCTATCTGACCTCCAAACAGTCCAGGTACTCCTGGGCCAGCTCGTAGCAGAACCGGTACTGCTCCTGCGAACAGAACAAAGGTGACCTTGTCAACATTTCAACTGGGTTTTACTCTGTTCAGCAGACATCACTGGCCTCAACATGAGCGGTGACATGTTCTGAAAATTTAGGTGAAATTTTCAGGAGTTGACAGAAATGTGAAAAGGAAGAACTGATTTCGTTTTGGGTGTGATCTGGAAGAAATCCTGGATTCTGGATCACTTTCAAATTTTCGATAACATTTTGGTCAATGGGGCCGAAAATTTTGTTTCTCAATATCTCCGTTAATTATTGCCCAAAACTCATGAAATTTGACTCAGGGATTGACAATGGGAACCTCTATCAGATTTCAAAGGCTGATCCAGATCTGATCCAGAATGCGGATTTTATCGCAATCTCTATAAAAACATTGAGGTTGTTTAATTTCAATATATTGACTTTGGAAACAAATATTGCATGAAATTTTTATAGCATTATTATTTATTTTTGTGTGCATCACAACATAAAGGAAGATATGGTACTTATTTAGCGGTCCCGTATTGTCAGTGATATATGTACGACTAATATTTAGCGTATAAATCGCTGTATGGGGGAACTGTTGCACTTGGTGGAGGTCTGCGCTCTCCGAGTGCTTTTCTAGTTAATGAACTGTTTTCCTGACTGGGAGGAATCTCAGCAGGTATCTGGCGCCGTCAGACTGCTGGAGTCAACACCACCCTGCCAAGAAGTTTTCTCACCACACAAAACCACATGTTGTTATTCTCACACTTTTTTATCTTGTCCTCCATAAAAAAAAAAGTTAAAAAGTGTTAATGACTGCTGGAGCTGGCTGATAGGAGCGCTGCTGGTGCAGTCACTGTGATTCCCTAATAGTTTCTTGGACAACTAAAATAATTGTGTCTCCACAGTTAATCTTGGATTGAGACAAACAGGGATGCCACCCAAACATGAGACTGATCACCTGCTGTGGTAACAGCAATTAAACCGTCTTCATATGTGCATAGTAAATGCAACTTTAGTTTCAGCTGTTCTGTCAAAGTAAAAAAACACCAAAAAAACCCTTGGATTCAGTCTGACGTGAGACAGGAAGTGAAAGAGCGTGCTGTGGATTTTAGATCTGGGGACAAAGGCCAGGAACTCACTGGAGCGGTCCATCGAAGCCACCAAACGATCTTAATGGAGACGGGACTGAGGGACGCGCCTTGACGGGGCTGAGGGACGCGCCTGGATGGGACGCGCCTGGATGGGATTGAGGGACGCGCCTGGATGGGGCCGAGCATCGGCTCCTGGAAATCTGACGGGAGGAACGCGTCAGCGCTGTGACCGCTCACCGTCAAATGAACTCCATTTTATTGTGGATACTGTGGTATCCACAATATCCACAACATCCAACTGCGGTCCAACGGGTTCTGTCCGGGACCGAGGTGTTGGACTGCGTTCAGGGCAGTTTGCTTCCGTGCTCACCAAAGTTATTATCGTTAATGAAAACGAACAAAATAAGGAAAACTAGAATAAAAAAAAAACATTTTCGTTAACTGAAATAAAATTAAAATTAGTTTTTAAAAAAACGATAACTGAAACTGTATTATGTGTTTATATAACGAACTAAAATTAACTATAATAATGTCAAGAACGTCCTTCGTTTTTGTGTTTGTAATTTTTTTTCCCTCATAAACGTTTGAAATCTATTAACTTCGCTCCGCCGTACAACAACAACAACAAAAAAAGTGATCAGCAGTGATGGCTGCGGCAAAAGTTTTGAGAAAGCGGCTCAGTCCTATTTGGGATTTATTTGACTATGACTGTGTTAACGATAAAAATAAGTGCCTTGTTGTAGAAGCAGGTGATACAATGTGTGGAATACTTGTCAAGGAGAAAAAACCACGAATCTGAAAGTCCATTTGAAAAGCTCGCACAAGAAGGCTAACCAAGACTACCTGGATAAGCTAGCCTAAGCTAGCCCCCTGGAAAGAAGGCTAACCAAGAGTACCTGGATAAGCTAGCCTAAGATAGCCCCCTGGAAAGAAGGCTAACCAAGACTAGCTGGATAAGCTAGCCTAAGCTAGCCCCCTGGAAAGAAGGCTAACCAAGACTATCTGGATAAGCTAGCCTAAGCTAGCCCCCTGGAAAGAGAAGCTGCAGCTGCAGGCCAGTCAGCGTTGGGAAGGAACGGGAGAAAACAGCAACTATAATGGACTGTTTCCACGGAGACCAGATAGCTGCTGGTCAGTAAATACGCAGGAACACCACAAGAGGGAAGATGCATTGATAAATATGTTTATTGAGACCAGAATGTAAACACGACTTGGGATGTCCCGATTCCGATCGCGATCGGCGATCGGCCTTCGATCTTAAAATTAAATTTAAGGTGGATCGGATCGGCCGATCAACATTATTATAACACGCCGATCTTTTTTTCATTATTTTTTTCCTCAAAAAGTGATCCTGATTAAAACAAATTAATAAAGTAATCATATTACACAAACAACAATATTTTTTAAACTAAATACATTTAATAATTTGCACTGAAATGAGGTTTCCCAGCAGCGCTGTCTTGTATCCACCTTAAAAGTTTCAAGACCGGTGGCGTCAGGCTAAACTTTAGCAAAAATGTCAGCAGTGTAGCAGCACTATAAAATTACAAAGGCCGACGCTTCGACTGTGAATTGCAATGTGTGGAAGGCTGAGATATCACGAGGGGTAAGTAAAAAGAGAGTTTACAACACCACCAATTTAATCAGACACTTAAAAAAGCATGCAGCACCGATCACCGCAGCCTTCTGTCAGGTGCCGTGGTGCCGCTGCAGCCGTCGGCACCAGCTTCGGCAGCAAACGCTCTGTGAAACTTTTAAAAGAAAGAAACTCCCGAAAGACTCGGAGAAATACAGAAAAATCACCGAGCTAATCGCGGAATGTATTACTGAGGACGACCAGCACATTTACAAGGCATTTAACCGACTCATTAATTACCTCGAGCCTCGTTCCCGTCATTACATGAACGACAAAGGACACAAAGGTGCGCGAACATGTGCAGCGGGTCTTGAAAGAAGTTAAGTTAATATTTGATGTTATTTTTATTCTGATGTGATTTCATTGATTGCAAAGACTTCTGCTAGTGTTTTCATTGCCTTAAACTGCTAGCCAAGTTCACCTGCTGCTATTTAAATGGAAGTGCTATGTTCTTTGGTACTGAGACTGTTGAACAGTCACTGTTAAGAAAGAAGCGTGTTTAAATAAGTTATAGTTTATTTTATGAGATGATAAAAGCTATTAATCTCAGCTTGGATGCAGGCCTATTTATTAATGTACACAGGAAATAAAATGCACAGGAAAAAATAAACTCTGTTTGCCCACTCAAAAAAAGTGAAATCGGATCGGAAAAAATCAGAAATCGGCCGATCATCAAAATTAGAAGATCGGAATCGGATCGGGACCCAAAAAACGTGATCGGGACATCCCTAAACACGACTATGTGATTCGATAGCCTTCAAAAAGTTCAGTGCTTTACTCCAACCAAAATTAAAACACTAATTTACGAAATAAAACTAACACTGAAATTAATAAAAACTAAACTAAAACTAAGTATTTCAAAACAAAAACAGATAAAAATTAGCAAAACTGCTCTTAAACGAATTAAAACTAACTGAATTTGGAAAAACTAAACTAAAAACTAAATGAAAATTAAAACTAATGGAAAATCCAAAACTATTATAACGCTGGTGCTCATGGACCTGAACTAAAGCAGAGCGCCGTCCTGCACAGCTTTAAAGAGTCATAACAGCTGTCCATAATGGCCGCCAGGTTCTGTTTTAATGAGGGGTTTTCATTGACTGGTGCTGGACTGCATCAAAAACCAAATTCCTGTGTCTGAGAGTCCACTAGAACAGATGCATTGAGGGTGCCGTTTGATTTGAACGTTGTACATGAACTATAGTTCTGCTTTTAATTCACTTGTTCTTGCGAACGAAGCTCATTGACAAACTCCTGGACTGTGATTCCATCTATGAATGGATCTGAGGCTTCTTCACTTGTAGACCACAAGGAGTGAAAATCAATGACTGCACTGTTACCCCCACCCCCAACATAAGTCATTTATGGTTACTTTTCCCATAGAGCAGGTCCTTTCCTCGTTTTTTAATTAAACTATCCTTCTGATCTTTTATCTATGTGACTGAAAGCCTTCTCGCCAGCTCAGTCGTCGTATTGTCTGGAAATCTTTAAGAAGATTGAAGAAGCTTGTAGGGTGGTCGGCTCTGAGCTGCGAGCTCTGGTGGACGCTTATAAATCCAGACTTGGTTTTCGGGCCTGACACGTGGTGAAAGACTGGACTGTTAATGCCGCTGCAGAGACGTGACCTTCTTCTGTCGGGGAAACGATATTGATCAGTTTAACGTGCTACATCTCGCTATGCAACGAGTTTCTTCCTGCAAGCTGTGATGAGTCTGAACAATGAACCACCTCAAACATGCAGTTTACTGCAGGCAGCTGCCCTTTATTGGTTATAATTACTTGTAAATCAGTGTAATTGTACCCGTTTTCCATTTGCTGTTCCATAAACATTAATTCCTTGATATAAAGCTCCATCAGCTTTGACTGGTCAGCTCCTTCTTCATCACCAAACAGTAAATGAGAACAATGCAGGACTTATTTATATCAGTTAACAACTTGCCGTACATGGGACAAGATGACAGGCTAAGATTTATTCACGTTATTGGTGACAGCTCAGTGCTTTCAGTTTTACAGTGTTAGTTTTTCAGTTTCTGTTGGAACAAGAACAAATGTCTGCATACTTAGATCCTTTTGTTCGTTTAACAGCCAAGCTTTCGGTCAGAGACCTTCCTCAGGTCTCAAACAGATGGAGCGTACAACAAACTAATCAATTAAGATTCATTAAGGTGCTCAGTCACACCTGCACAAATGAATTGTAGTCCAAGTGTGGGACTTGTAGTTTTTCTGTTCTTCCTGATTTCATATTTCCTCTGCATACATATTTTTACTCACAAACTTGAAATTTGCATGTAAAAATATGTATGTTTTTGTGGTGGGTAATTTTATTGGTCCATTTGGGGTCGATTTAATGCCAGCTACCTTGGGTAGAGGTCACAGGGTTCTTCTGCAGCCGAGCTCAGATGTCTTCAGACGAAAGCCTAAGATGCACCCGAGGCAGCTCATGTACATGCTCACGCTCACTACTGAAGGCAATTTGGAGGCACAAATTAGCCTGATTTGGATCAAATTGTACTCTGGTTTCCTAATTGGAGTATGCACGGAGAGAACGTGCACACTGCTGCCTGTGGTTGTATGTAGACTGTGTGGCGTGGGCTTTTCTTGAAAATGGTGAAAGGTCGATGCGTAAAAATTAGGGCTGGGCAAGTTAACATGTTATTATCGCATTTATTTTATTGCGCGTTAATGCATGTTGCTCACATGCTTTTGTTCTGAAAAGTCTGTTACTGGCTGCTGTGGAACCGGAAGATAATTGGCAGGTAAATATGCGGAAAAGCTAAAACAGACATGGAGAACGGTAAAAATCCGTAACTTTACAGTTCGGGTAGCAACTCATGTAGCAATATTAACAATTCTGTCTAAAAAAAAAATTCTGGACTGCAACAAAACTTTGGCGTCGTTCCTCCATGTTCCATCAGCTCCATGTGTTCACTGTCCTGCTGTTCTCTAGCTGGTTACTGCAGTGCGGCTCCATCTAGTGGCACAGATGTGTAATGACGACAGAAAATCAACATCTCAGGTGCATCGGACACAACCGTCGACTAGATAAATCCAAAAGTAGGTGCTCTTTGACGACAGAACTCGTTGATACCCAAGGCTTGCGATGCGCCTGGAGGGAATGATGATGGCGCTCTACACGGACAGATCCCAGCACAGATTCAAAACCAGAACTTTCCAGCTGTGAGCCAACTGTACCAACCACTTATTGGTTACTTATTTACTACAGAGCGTTGGTTGCAAAGTGGTTGCAGCTTAAAGACACGGTCCGTTGTGCAACACGGCATTGGAATAGGAACCATGTTGCAGCATCCTGTAGTTACCAGACATGAAAATGACAGAAAAAAACCCTGAAAGAGTGCTAATTGAAGCTGCTGTTGCCACTTTTGTTTCGGTAAACAGAAAGCAATGAATATGCATCAAAAGATGGCTGTTTTTCCAACCATCCCTATTACAAACACAGCTGTTCTCAGAACGTTCATGTAAGATTATTTATGCAAAACATTTACTTTCTAGAAACTGGCTAACTCTACTTGCTTCAGGTTATTACTCTGCCCTGAGTTTCTCTCTCTCTGGTAGTTGTGTGGTTTGAGTACCAGCATGATGCAGAACAGACGGATAAAAATTCCTGATTGCTTACCATCGTCTCCACCATGTTCGGCTTGGAGTTGCGCAAGGTTTTGGCAGCGAAGAACACGTCCACCACGCTGTGGTGACGAATCATTTCCAGAATCATGGTGCAGGCGCAGAAGGTACCGCTCCGGCCGCCGCCGTTCCTGCTCCAGAAAGAGGACACGGATGTCAGGACATGGAAGACAAGACACATGGACCCGAGCATCCTCATAATAATGTGGTACAGCTGCTCCGGAGGCCTCTCAGAGGGGGAGCTCCAGAGTGAAATGTCAGTTTAACTGAGCACAGATGAAGCATGCTGTCAGAAAAAGGCCAACTGGCACACTTTGAAGATGAATATCTGAGTAAAGTTCTCATTTAAATACAGGAGCAAGGATTCAATCTGGTAGACAGCTTAAAGGCAGCCTGACCCTCCAAAGATGACAAAGGTAATAACACACACACTAGGGGTGTGAAAAAAATTGATATGGCAATATATCGCGATTATCAGCCAGCTAATATAATATTGTTTTTTCAGCTCCTAATATCAATTTTTTCATTTTTTAAAAAAAACACTAATAATAAACAATAAATAGGTTGTTTTGAAGCAAATAGTTTTTACTCAATTTGTCCTCTGAATGATCAATATCATCTGATGAGCATATACAGCAACTTGATTTTTCTCTACTTTTAATTTTGATATTAACTGGGTAGAATATCGCAATATATCGTGATATAGCAATATCGTGATAATATCGTGTCGTGATCCAAGTATCATGATACTTATCATATTGCAAGGTCCTAGCCAATACTCAGCCTTAACACGCACACACACACACACACACACACACACTAGGGGTGTGAAAAAAAATCGATTTGGCAATATACTGCGATTTTCGGCCGCCCAATATATCAGTTTTTCACCTCCTAATATCGATTTTTTAGGAAAATACTTTTCCAAAAACACTTAAATAAACAATAAATAGGTTGTTTTGAAGCAAATAGTTTTGACTCAATTTGTCCTCTGAATGATCAATATTATCTGATGAACATACAGTCATGGAAAAAATTATTAGACCACCATTTTTTCTTCACTTTCTTGTTCATTTTAATACCTGGTACCACTAAACGTCATCATGTAACTAAAACAGACAGAAAAGAAAACACTGAATGCATAAAAGCAGTGTTTTTGGCAGTACAACGCCATAGTTATTGATGTAAAAACTTAAGTTATAATCAAGAAAACCATGGAAAATGGTGAGATATCTTAAATAAAACTCTTATGAGCAATCTTTGTGGTTATCGTTATATTTGTCCAAACAAATGTACCTTTAGTTGTACCAGGCATTAAAATGAACAAGAAACTGAAGAAAACAAGGGCGGACTTATAATTTTTTCCATGACTGTATACAGCAACTTGATTTTTCATCTCTACTTTTAATTTTGATATTAACTGGGTAAAATATCGCAATATCAGAATCAGAATCAGAATCAAATTTATTGTCGCCACTGAGCCAGCGTCCCAACACAGCAGAATTTGACTTCCCAGTTCACCGTCCAAAAGAAACATACAAAACAAAACAACACAACATATGGACAGGAGTCAACGGTGCTTGGGTCAGCGCTATAAGAGCGCTACAATTTAACAGAGGAAAAAAAGATAACATTGGGGAAGGGGGGGTTGGGGGTTAAAAAAAAGAACATCTCCCACTACGTGTCAAATGGACACGTCGTGAGAGGGGAAAAAAAAAAACACCTCAGCACATTTAATTAAGCATGTACAGACTTAACACAGGACATTGATAGAAACATGATGGCGGGATAACCCAGTTTTGACAGTCTGTGCGCGCGCAGCCAGTCGCGCAGTCAGTCCATCGCCACACGGGGGAGAAGGGGGAGGTGCGCAGGGCGGGAGGGGGGGCCAGCGAAGACGTTGAAGTGGGGGAGGGAGTGTAGCCTGAAGATCCTGGTCTCCAGGTGCAGAGGGGGGAATGGGGGGGTAGAAGCGTCCAAGCCACACAGCATCCAGGAGAATAGATAAGGGAGCGGCCTTGAAGGCTGCGCTTCCAGGGAGCCAAAACAGAAAAGGATTGTTTGGGGCAGGCTGAGACACACTCTCCGTCTAGCCTTGAAGTTCTGCTGGATTTCTCTGGTGGGAATACTTCAATATTCCGAATTTATCGGCCATTCTCCCTGATCAACGCGTGAATCCTTCCAAGATTGTTATCCATGCGCCCAAAGAAGTCCAGAATCATCCCTTGGGTTTGATTCAAGTTCTGAATCGCTCCCAATTTCCGATCCATGTCTTCCAGTCTTTTAATCACGTTGTCAACTTTCTCACACACGTCCGGCGGGGTGGAAGTTTTCCTCGAATCCCGAATTTGCAGCCTCCGTGCGTTTAATTTTCCGATACACCAAGAATCCACCCGCGCCGATCAGTAGAAATCCTGTGATCATAAATCCAAAAATGAATGCGTCTTCGACATCCTCCACGTGCAGTGGGCCGAGACAATGAAGTTTCCATTTGCCCCAGGAGTCCATCACGTACCCCGCTGCGTGCGTACCCCCCGGGCACGAAGGCTCTCCTTTGCCTTGTCTTGTTGTTGAAAAAATTTGATCAATTGCATTCAGAGACCAGCTTACTAAATCCATGGTTGATTCGGATACTCTGCAGAAAAAACGCTTCAGAAGCACAGACGAGACAGAGTGCAGCTGCAGGAACAGATAGATAAGGGAGCTCAGAGAAATGCGTCCGCCTTCGCCGAGAGCAGGAAGAAGAATATATCGTGATAATATCGTATCGTGACCCAAGTACCATGATACATATTGTATTGCGAGGTCCTTGCCAATACTCACCCCTAACACACACACACACACACACATATACATATATATATATATATATATATATATATATATATATATATATACAGTCATGGAAAAAATTATTAGACCACCCTTGTTTTCTTCAATTTCTTGTTCATTCTAATATCTGGTACCACTAAACGTATAATACAATGAACACAACAAAAAATGCAGCTCATCACATAATACTTTATGTCCTATTTGACATTCTTAAGCTTAATTGATTCCCAGGGTATATAAGAGGTAATTTCATGTCACAAGCAGCACTGCACATGCAAAGGCCTGGAGTGGTTTCCTGCTTACATTCAAGCCATAGCACAACTCAGAAGTTGTCAGCTCTCACATAATGCCTAAAACAAAAGAATTATGTGAAGCCACAAAGGCAGCCATCTTGGCACTGCTGGAAATTGGCATGAGTGAGAGACAGGTAGCGAAAAAAACTGAAGATCTCCAAGACAGCCGTTCATTACACCAAAAAAAAAAAAAACAAGCTGAAGATGGCACTACCAAATTGCTACCTGGCCATGGCAGGAAACATCTTTCTACCCCACGAGATGACCGTGCACTCATCCATTCCTGTGTCAGGAATCGTCGTCAGACCTCCAGGGACCTTAAAAATGAGTGGGCACTGTCGAGAAATGTGACTTGTTCGGCAAGGACAGTTCGAAACCGACTTGTTGAAGCTGGTTTGAAGTCACACGGAGCACGCAAGAAGCCCTTCATAAATGAAAGGCAGAGGAAGGCCCGGTTACTCCTTGCTCGAGACCACAAGGATTGGACTGTTGATGATTGGGCTAAGGTTCTCTTCTGTGATGAATCCAATTTTGAATTGATGCCCACTCCAGCCAACTTACTGGTTAGGAGGAAGCCTGAAGAAGCTTACAACCCAAACTGTCTTGCACCTACAGTAAATCATGGGGGTGGATCAGTCATGATCTGGGGTTGTTTCGGTCTGAGTGGAACAGGGCAAATGCAATTGTGTGAAGGCCGAATGAACCAGGTCATGTACAGGACTACCCTTGAAAACAGTCTTCTTCCATCAGCTGGAAAACTATTTCCTGCCTCGAATGACTGGATTTTCCAACAGGACAATGCCCCTTGCCACACGGCAAGGTCAGTTAAAGCCTGGATGGAGAACCACAATATTCGCACCATGCCTTGGCCTGCTCAATCACCGGATCTTAATCCAATTGAAAACCTGTGGAAAATCATCAAACACAAAATGGAAAACCACAAGCCCAAAAACAAAGAAAATTTGTTTGAATTTGTCCGACAGGAATGGGCTGCTGTGACAGCAGAACAATGTCAGAAGCTGGTGGAGAGCATGCCAAGACGCATGGCTGCAGTCATCAAAAACAATGGTTATGCAATCAAGTATTAACTCTTGTTTCTGTTTGCTTTAAACATGTGTTTAAAGCAAACAGAAAAGAAAACATGGAATGCTTAAAAGTAGTGTTTTTGGCGGTACGATGCCATAGCTATTGATGTAAGAATTTAAGTAATTTTGGTTATTATCAAGAAAACCATGGAAAATGAATAGTTCTTAGTTCTTAAATTAAACTCTCATGAGCTATTTTTGTTGTTATCATTATAATTGTCCAAACAAATGTACCTTTAGTTGAGCCAGGCATTAAAATTAACAAGAAATTGAAGAAAACAAGGGTGGTCTAATAATTTTTTCCATGACTGTATATATATATATATGTATATATATATATATATATATATATATATAGATATATATATATATATATATATATATATATATATATATATATATATATATATATATATATATATATATATATATACATATATATAAATACTCTGTAGTTAATGTTTTTGAAAAGAATCAAGACTTTATGTGCAACTGTGGCTAGTTTTAAATTACAGCAGCCAGATCAGTGCTTGTCAGTGTAAATGCTGAGATTATTTATTTTTCTATGGTGTAAACTATTACGTAACTCAATAGCAATCATTTGTTTAATATTTAGACCAAATCTCAACATGGTGCTCCCTAAACTCACAAGTGTTCCCTCGGTGAAATCTTTCAACGCTGTTGGCTTTGTTAGATTGCAACTTTGAGCGTCAGTCATGATAAACAGTAATTGGTCCTCGAGGCTTTGCTCTTGCCAGGTACTTCTGGTGTTACATCAGCAAAGTTTGCTCAGAAAATGAACCATGAAGGTTTAGTGTAGGTGGAAATCAGACTCACAGGCAGTGGACGACCGTCCGTCCCTCCCCACACTCCCTCTGCCAGTTGTGGACCTGAGCCAACAGGCTGAGGAAGGCTTTCTTGGAGTCGGGAACATCTCTGTACGGGGACCAGCGCAAGAACTGGAAGTGACGCACCACGAGCTGGCCTTCCTGAAGCTACGAACAAGAAATATAGAGAACGAAGAGAGAAAAGGCAGGAAGTTGATCAGTAATGTACAGAAAAAAAAACAACACTCATTACTATGTTTTCACAAAGTAATTTAAAAGTCTTCCACTTTTAAGCCTGCCTGTTCTACAATGGGCTACTGAAGTCGGTGGCACACATGATACTGATATAACTAAATAAGATTTTAAAGACGGACCACCACAATTATCAAATCTGGTGGATTCCAAACCACAGCTACCATCTTCTGAGGCAACGACCAAATCTGGTGAAACGAATGCAACCGAGGATCCTCCACCTGAGTGTGTAGATGTGTTCGAGGTGCCAGATGGCGTGGTGACCGGTGATCTAGTCCTCTAACCATCCCACCTCAGTGCTGCTACCTGCATCTGTTTATATAGATGTTTTTCTTTCTTTACGATGATGATCCAGGTACAACTCAAGGTTGTCTTTCCTTGCCACTGTTTGGCTTAAAGGTTTTTCTCTCACTTGGGGAGATTTTTTATTTGCCATTGTTTCTTTAATTGAGATTAATAATATTAGCTGTTGCTAATAATATTTACTGGGGGTCATTCTCTGGATCTACTTACTCACTACAACTAATTATGTTTACTCACTTATTTGTAGCAACATTGCTGCATCTACATGAGAAAAATACCTTTTTGGGAAAGAGTTTATCGGTGTCCCGCTCAGGTATGGCTGTCTTCTCTGGATCCTGCAGAGAGGCCATGTGGGAACAGTTTCTGACATGTTTCAAGATCATTTAGTGGCTAAATGGAAGTGGGAGTGTGGTGGGCCAGGAGCAGGGGATCTTTATGGTACTGTGTGGGTAAGGTTAGGGGTGCAAGAGTTAGGAAGGTTTCTAAGCTAAAGGTGGCTCAATAGCTACATCTGCTTGACTAGCAGGAAGCACTTGCAGAAGACTACTAAAGATTTACTGAGGTCAAACCATCAGAACTAGGTAGGTTCAACCAGACATACACAACTCACAGGAACACAACCTACTCAAATATTGGACATGGACAAAATAAAGAAATAATTTCCAAGTAATTTCTCAAACAGAACCGTAAGTGCTTATGAAACAGGTTTTAGCACTATATCTGGCTAATTGCTTGCTGTTTCGATGGCCCTTTTGTTCAAAGTAGCTTTATTGTGCTGCAAATGACTAACCGCTGGGAGGAACAAATGTAAGCTGGGACCTTGGTCACCATGTGAATCATTATACCAGCTTCAGGCATCATTAACCCTCTTAAAAATAAAAGAAACAAATGAAATGCCTCCCACAGCAAAGCTGGAACGGTTCTTCACTGAGGTGGGAGCTCAGCTGGGATTTTGACCACGTCCAATATTAAACTCATTTATATTATCATCATGTATATTTTATGCAGCAATTTCAGCAGAAAAAAGAAACATTATAAAGGCAAAAATGAAAGAGACACAGTGTTTCTATCTTTAGTCTGCAGAGGAAAAATGAAAGTCACCAAAATTACTACTCTTTGTTAATTTTTTCTCATTTTAATGAGGGGAGTGCTTGTTATTCTACAGTATAAGTCCACGCTGCTTGCTCTTGTTATACTGCTGCTTCCTCATGGTAAGGCTAATATCTTGTTGTTGTTGTGGACTCATGAGAAGCAATGAAGCCTTAAGATGATGTATGCAAGGTGTAATTACATTCAGAACTATATGGGCAAACATTTGTGGGTGGAAAAGGCAGGGCACCTCAGGAGAAACACCAGCACCGATTGCAGTAACAGTCCGTAAGTTAGCTCAGAAAACAGGCCTGCTCTTCTGCTATCATTATTATTATTCTCTCAATTTATAGTTTTTATTAAAGCAGGAGCGTACTGGCTAGGTGAAGAGAAAAACACAGGACGAATGGGAAAAAAATATTCATCCATCCATCCATCCATTATCCTCCTCTTATCTGAGTTTGCATTACAGTCAGCAAACTAAGCAGGAGATCCAGATCTTTCACTCCTTGGTCACCTCTATCTCCTCTAACCCTAACCCTAACCCTAACCCTAACCCTAGCTCTTCTGGGTGGATACCGATGCATTCCCATCCCAGCAACTACACATAGACTCTCTAGCATGACCCGAGTCTTCCTCAGGGCTTCCTTCTGGTTGGACATCCCGGGATGACCTCCTCAGAGACTCATCTACACTGACCTAACCAGATGACTAATCCACCTCAGTTAGCTCCTCTCAGCATGGAGGAGCAGTGACTCTACTCATGGGCGAGTCCAGCCACCCTCCAAAGGGAGTTACTGTAAATCAGTATCCTTAATCTCATTCTTTTGGTCACAGCTTGAGACCACAGGTGAGGTTAGCAACACAGACGGACTGGTAAACAGAGAGTTTAGCTCAGCTCTCGCTTCTCCACATTTGACTGGTGTAGAGTCCTCATTACCGTGGACTCTGCATTGATCTGGATGTCACTCATGAACAAAAACCCTGAGATACTTAAACTCCTCGATTTGAGGCTGCCCCTCAATCCCAACCCGGAAAGGGCTTTCTGTCCTTTTCTGGCTGAGATCACATTGTTAAATTTGAATGTGTTGATTCTCCTTCACGTTGAAACTGTGAACCACTACAGTGAGAACTGATGGTTCAAGTTGTATATAATTCAGAGAGGTCATTAACTCCCATCACAGAATGCAGGATGGTTCAGAATGACAAATGGCAAACGGCGAACAGTCGTCTTAAGCATCAGTGAAAAACAAGGGGACCTTGAGACGCTGTCTAGATGCCCAACGTGTCAAAACTTAGCGACTTGATGGAGCCAGAACGATAACAAAACTATGGCCTTCGACAGACAGGAATCAAGATCAGAAGTCATGGACTCATGACACAGCAATTAAGGCCCCAAAATACAGTTTTAATATTACACTGTGCATAGAAGTTTTGAAGAGTTGGTGAGAAAGGGCAGCCCACCTGCCACCCACAACAGATCAGACTCACTGCCACGAGGACGAATGCGTTTGTAATGGGAATCCAGAGCAACAGACCCAGTTTCCCATACTCCCAGTGGAATCTTGAAATGCTTTCTCCAAGTCCACAAAGCCCCTGGTGGACCTTCTGGGCAAACTCACATGCCCCCGTCAGGTCTCTAGTGATGGTTCAGAGCTGGTCCAGTTCCATGGCTAGGACGGGACCAGCATTGGTCCTTCTGAATCTGAGATTCGACTACCAAACGGACTCTCTTCTGTTCATGCTGCAATTAAAGCTTTTACACCTCGTGGTTTCTGATAATTTAATACATAATGTTAAAAATGAGGATAAAACGTTCATCAGCTTTGAATCTGAAATGAGCACTTTGGTTTAAATGGAATAATAAAGCTGACTTGACATCCAGCATATCGCCTCAGTTTTTCTCATCTTTTTGGTGAATCCACTTACCCTGGTGATGTTCTGAATCCTGAAGAGACGGATAATAACGTCGTCGTCTGCGGTCCTGGACAGAAGCTCCACCGTCATGGGCCCGAACTGCTGCAGCCCTGGTTCAGGCCAGTACTGTAGGCAAGGCTGAAGAGAAGGGGGGTGGGGGGGAAAGGTTGTTAGCTGACAGTGGCTTAAGGCAAAACAAATCATTATGTCAGGAGCTGGTGATGGTGAAGCCAATATTAAGACACCTGAGAGTTGACAACGGAGACGATTAACCTAAATGACAACGACTGCTGACGACCAGGAACGGAAGAATTAAACATGCAGAAAAGCAGTCACACCTGGAAACAATCCTTCACACGAGCCACAGTCACCTCGGATGAATTATTCAATTCCAGTCATCAACATTAGTGTATTATAAATTACAGGAATGTGCAAAAGGACTCCCTCTTTGAATCCTTTGTTTCTGTATGTGTCAAGAAACGATGCGTCTCACTCACTAAGAGGAAAATGCAATCTTTTTCATCGTACCTTTATTTAACCAAAAAAGAAAAAGAAAAAGAATCATGAATCATGTGGCAAATATAAATATTAGGGCTGGGAGAGTTAACACGTTATTATCGGGTTAACACATTAATTTATTAATGGCGACATTTATTTTATCGCGCGTTAACGCATGTTGCTCACATGCTTTTGTTTTGAAAAGTCTGTTACTGGCTGCTGCAGAACCAGAAGATAATTGGCAGGTAAACATGCAGAAAAGCTAAAACAGACATGGAGAACGGTAAAAATCAGTGAATTTTACAGTTCAGGTAGCAACTCAGGTAGCAATATTAACAATTCTGTCTGAAAAAAATAAATTTTGGACTGCAACAAAACGTTGGCGTCATTCCTCCATGTTCCATCAGATCTGCTCCATGTGTTCACTGTCCTGCTGTTCTCTAGCTGGTTACTGCAGTGCGGCGCCATCTAGTGGCACAGATGTGTAATGACAACAGAAAGTCCAGTCCTCAATTATAAAACTAATTAAGTTCTGTCACCGTTTTTTTTATTTCGTATTTTTGATCCAAGTCTAAAATTGAAATATAAAAAAAAAACAGGCATTTTTTTCACTTTTTTTTGTGTAAGATTAAAAAACGAAAAATGTAATAAAATGTCACTTTTTAATTTTTAAGATGAAAAAAATGAATGATACACGGATTAGTAAAGTTACAAAACTTTAACATGGACATTTTCATTTTAAAGTTCTCCCAGACGGAGGATTCAACAGAAACAAGGTTATTTGTAACAACTGAAAAGCTGAACTTACCGTTAAAAGTTTCTGCTGTTACCTCAGAAATGACCTGTTTTAATGTTCTGATTGTGCTGAGCCACAATCATTTTGTTGGATTTTGTTTGTGGACTTTCTTTTATTTTTTTATAAAAACAGGTTGACATTAATGCCCTGGCAGTGGCAATACGCTTTATTTTATTTAACATTTTTTAAGATGAGATTTAAATAAAAGTGCATTTTACACCACTTTAATTCATTATTTGATTTTGTGTATACAACGCGATTAATCGTGATTAATCAGGGAAATAATGCGATTAAATGCGATTAAAAATTTCAATCGTTGCCTAGGCCTAATAAATACCCTTTACTGCTTCATCTTCATCTTCATGCTGCTTTATCAGCTGCTCACCCCCCACTGTTACTCCAGAGGCTTTGTGGTTTGATCAGATGCAGATTTTAAAAGCTCAGTTCTTTCACGTTCTCTTCAGACAGATGAGTCTTTCTCCAGGAAACCCTCCCAAACAAACCGGACCTGCTCAGCATCCTTCTGATAGTGCTGTTGCAGACTCTTTCTATTTAACCTGATGATCTAAAACCTTGTGTTAATGCACCTGGAAACCAGCACAACGGCAGGTCTGCACACCTGCTGACGGACAAGTCAAGGGCTGTGGTTGACACCGAAACAGTTATATACTAGGGGTTTGAGAAAAAATCGATTTGGCAATATATCGCGATTTTCGTCCGCCCGATATAATATCTATTTTTCAGCTCCTAATATCATTTTTTCCAAAAATACTAATAATAAACAATAAATAAGTTGTTTTTAAGCAAAAAGTTTTGACTACATTTGTCCTCTGAATGATCAATATCATTTGATGAACATATACAGTAACTTGATTTTTGATCTCTACTTTTTATTTTGATATTAACTGGGTAGAATATAACAATATATCGCGATATCGCAATATATTGTGATATTCTACCCAATTAATGTTTTAACCAGGTGATGTTTTCTGACAGCTTCCACCACACGCTCTTACTCCAATTTTTTTTCTTTTACTATTTATGGAAGAAGGCAAAGTGCCAAATAAAATGACATTTCTCTCCTTCTGCCTGCTTCTTTGTCTGGAGGAAGGTTCTATCCAGGCCTGTTTATGACTCATTTTTAGGGGTGTGAAAAAAATCGATTTGGCAATATATCTGGATTTTCGGCCGCCCAATATAATATCGATTTTTCAGCTCCTAATATCAATTTTTTCAAAAACACTACTAATAAACAATAAATAGGTTGTTTTGAAGTAAATAGTTTTGACTCAATTTGTCCTCTGAATGATCAATATCATCTGATGAACAAATACAGCAGCAACTTCATGTTTCATCTCTACTTTTAATTTTGATATTAACTGGGTAGAAATATCGCAAAATGTCGGGATATAACAATAATATCATATATCATGACCCAAGTATCATGATGATACATATTGTATTGCGAGGTTCTTGCCAATACTCACCCCTATTATATACTATCTTTCATCTGGGGTTGCTTTGGCATCATGCTCAGACCCATTATGATGAGATCTTAAAAGAGGGGGTTTGAGGGGGTAACCCCTAACCCTAACCCTAACCCTAACTCTAACTTGACTGTAGAGTAAGAGACCTCGACTGTGTGGAGTTAGCTAAAAGGCAGACTAATGCCAAAGTCTTCTCTTCGCTGACTGCCCTTCAAGAAAAGAGAGAAATGTAACACCATCAGGGGCGTTGACGTGCAACATGCTGACATGTTGTGCAGCGAGCTGAACCCCGGAGGAGGAAGTGATAATAGTGACGCTGCGTCAGGAAGGTATTAACAGGTGACACTGAGCTGAGGGGAGATAAATATTTATACGCCCAGACAGGTGACAGGCAGCCCCGACTCAGGAGAACAAACTGGGAGTGTGCATTTTGCAGGGGGGGAGGGGTTGGCAGCCCCTAATCCACTGGCAGCAAAAAGACAAGGAGGAGGAAGAGGATGAGGAGAAAACGACAGCCGGCGGAGCTGGAAGGCTCGAAGGAAACGTTGAGCGGGAACGAGATATGACGCGGTGACGGCAGAACAAACCCACACATAAGCAAACACGGGCAGCGATAAGAGCGTGTTAATGGCGTGGCAGCAAATTAAATGGACATCCCGAACGCGGAGTTGAAGATTAGCAGCAGAAAGCGAGCGAAAGGGCAGATGTTTGATGACTCTCCATCACAGCGCTGTGAAACATGTTGCATCTCAGGGGAAGGGTAATAAATCACATGTTGGTACTGTAGAGTAATATAAGCTGCAAAAGGTTTTTAAGCAGAGTTTTTTTTTTTTAGACATTTTCATCCAGAGGTTTTCGTACACTCACACTCACAACATGGGAACGCTGAAAGGAGATGAATCTTTATTGGTGTGGAAATGTGAAAATGAACCTCTGATCAACTAGAAAAGCACTCAGAGAGCGCAGACCTCCGCCAAGCACAACATATAGCAATATAGCGATTTACAGATTGCGATAACATCGATTTTCTGGATCAGATCCGGATCAGCCTTTGAAATTTGATAGAGGTTCCTTTTGTCAATCCATGAGTCAAATTTCATGAGTTTTGGGCAATAATTAAAGGAGATATTGAGAAACAAAATTTTCGGCCCCATTGACCGCAATGTTATTGAAAACTGAAAGTGATCCAGAATCCAGGATTTCTTCCGGATCACACCCAAAACAAAATCAGTTCTTCCTTTTCACATTTCTGACAACTCCTGAAAATTTTATTAAAATCCATTCATGACTTTTTGAGTTATCTTGTACACAGACACAGTTAAAATGTTTTGTTTACCTGGGTTGCTGGGTTACACTCATACAGACAAGGGGCCCTCCTAACCAATGGGATGCCAGGAATTTGCTAAGCAATAACCAATGGCAGAGCAGCTCGGATGCACCGCTTTCAAATTGAAAGTAAACTCCCAGAGTTTAAACTCTGGGAGCTGCAAGTAGCAGCGCTGCAGTATTTTTGCCTTTCGTATCCTGAAATTTCTTTCGTAACAAGATGCAATATTTTCCTGTTGAGGCGTTTCGTAACCTGAAAATTTCGTATGTAGAGACGTTTGTAAGTAGAGGTACCACTGTATCAACCAAAAAGATAAGGCTTGGAGGTTGAAGGGAATTCCAAATGGACAATGACCCCAAATGTCTCTTCACATTAGTCGCAGTGTGGCTTAAGGTCTGGAACAGGTTGCAACCGTTTGTACTTTTAAAAAAGTTAGGAGACCCAGTATATTTTTCCTCATTGTTAAGCCTCGTTTTATTAGTTAAGATACAAGCCCATAAAAGTTGGGACAGTAAAGGTTTTACCGCTTTATAATGTTGTAGTTTCTTTTCAGGACGCTTGAAACACACTCCGGCACTGAGGATCCCCGGTGATGAAGATGTGGGGCGACACCTCGGGTGCTCGTCCAGGCACTTTTATCCTCGCCGTCGCCCTTCTGCATGGCTTATTCCAATGACCTCATCTCATTTACGTGTCTGTTTTTAATGTGTCTACATTCTACAGATGTGGGATAAAGTCACGTCCATCAGTATTATCTGGATCTAGCATGATGTGATGACAGCTAGACATAATCACGAGACGGGTGGATGGCTCTGCTGATCTGGGTCTGTGATGTCACAGTTCCCATGCAGCCTGAATGGCTTATTGAGTCCGAGGCAGCTCCAAACCAAATGATAGGAGTGCACTATATACATACGTTTCTGAGTTAGCAGTCACCTTGGATGCTTAAACATGCCTTCAACACGGAAAAGGTTGATTGTTTTCTAGGGCTGGGCAAGTTAACGCGTTATTATCACGTTAACTCATTCATCTATTAACGCCGGCATTTATTTTATCACGCGTTAACACATGTTGCTCACATGCTTTGGTTTTGAAAAGTCTGTTACTGGCTGCTGCAGAACCGGAAGATAATTGGCAGGTAAACATGAAAAGCTAAAACAGACATGGAGAACGGTAAAAATCAGTGAACTTTACAGTTCAGGTAGCAACTCAGGTAGCAATATTAACAATTCTGTCTGAAAAAGAAATTCTGGACTGCAACAAAACTTTGGCATGATTCCTCCATGTTCCATCAGATCTGCTCCATGTGTTCACTGTCCTGCTGTTCTCTAGCTGGTTACTGCAGTGCGGCTCCATCTAGTGGCACAGATGTGTAATGACAACAGAAAGTACAGTCCTCGATTATAAAACAAATTCAGTTCTGTGGCCTGATTTTTAATTTTGTATTTTTGATCCAAGTCTAAAATTGAAATATATTTTCAATAATAAATAAATATTTCATTTTTTTTGTGTTAGAATAAAAGATGAAAAACGTAATAAAATGTCACATTTTTATTTTTTATTTTTTGATTTAGTTGAAGTTGAACTCCCCGTTAAAAGTTTCTGCTGTTACCTCAGAAATTACATGTTTTAATGTTCTGATTGTGCTGAGCCACAATCATTTTTTTGGATTTTGTTTGTAGACTTTTTTATTTTGTATAAAAACAGGATGACATTAATGTCCTGGCAGTGGCAATAAGCTGTATTTTATTTGACATTTCTTAAGATGAGATTTACACTAAATATGTGTTACTGACAAGTGCTGATGTTAAAAGTGTTTGAACAACAAATGTTATGACACAAGTGTTTTAGTTCATATGGCAGCAGAATATTTAAATAAAAGTGACCTTTACACTACTTTTGAATTCATTATTTGATTTTGCATATACAGTGTGATTAATCGTGATTAATCAGGGAAATAATGCGATTAATCGCGATTAAACATTTTAATAGTTGCCCAGCCCTATTGTTTTCATGACGTTTCGTTTTAAATTAGTCATTCCTTTCAACTGATACCTTAACAGGACTATAAAGAGATGAAAGAGTCTCCGGGATGATGTAGAATATTCTTTCTTCTGTTTCAGTGCCCAGTTATTTTCCTGCCTTGAACACTTGGAGCATGTCTGAGTCAGACTAAAGCTGTGGTGCATCTGCTTCAGCTTGGATAAGTGTTTTGCCTTCTATTAGGCAATAAAGTAGCTTCTCGTCTCGGTAAACATGCAGTCTTAAGAGGCAGCGCTGCAAATTTTCAGGGATGAGGAACTGCTTTCTTTAGGGGGGGAAGGTCAGGAGACATGTCTTATAAAGGAGCCTTATATCTCTTCGGTTTAAACTACTTTCCATTTCTATACCGTTGCTGCAGTATTCTATGGATTGCTTGTCTTGCACGGTTTGGAATTGGTAGAAAATTGGTCCTAACACTCTCCACTCCCCATGTCCTCTTTAGACAGTAAATACATCTCTCAGAGGAAAAGCTTCTCTGGTGGCAGAATTAAACCTTAATAAACTGCCTTACCTCTTGACAAGCAACAGCTCTCAGTTGGGTCTGGCTTCTTAAAAGGAAATTGTAAGCCAAGCATTTAGGGAAGGGAAAAAAAAAAATGTGTATTGACATCAGTAAAAGAAAAAAAAAGGGGGAGGCTGTGGTAAAAAAGTTAGAGATGCCTTCAAAATGACATCAATGCATTTAAAAGCAGAAGATACTCTGAGAGATGGACAAGCATCAGTTATACAGCTGATACAACTGCACGGACGAGGGATTACTGTCAGCAACCGCCATCTATACAGTGACATTCACAAATGCCACTTAAAACTCTACTGTGTAATTTAGAGGCCTGATGATTTTGTTTTTGGGTTCAGAGGAAGGTGAAACAGACCACCGTTTAGCAGAAAACCATTATTGTAATCAGATAAATCAGTGTTTCAGATCTTTTTTGGGAAGAAGGGTCCACTCTGCAGGTGCGCCTGGCAAAGCTGACTTGCACTTCCAGTGAGGTGCAAGCATTTTCAACATAACCACGCAAAAAAGAAGAAAAGATTTTTGAGAAAGAAGAGGGTGCAGATACTGGACTGGCCTCCTTCAGTTCTGGTCAGAGGAAAATCAAAAAGCTGAAATGAGAAATGTGACAGCAACAACCCTGTGCTGTTTCACACCTTAACGCAGGAAAGTGTTGCAGACCTTAAATTCAAGATTTGATGTATATTAATTAGGGCTGGGCAATGATTACAATTTTTAATTGCGATTAATCGCATGATTTCCCTGATTAATCGCGATTAATCGCATTGTATACGCAAAATTAAATAATGAAAAAGTAGTGTAAAGGTCACCTTTATTTAAATGTTCTGCTGCCATATGAACTAAAGTGTCATAATATTTGTTGTTCAAACACTTTTAACATCAGCACTTGTCAGTAACACATATTTAGTGTAAATCTCATCTTAAAAAATGTAAAATAAAATAAAATAAAGCTTATTGCCACTGCCAGGGCATTAATGTTTTTATGAAAAATTAAAAAAAAGTCTACCAAAAAAATCCTGAGCCAAAATCAGAACATTAAAAACAGGTAATTTCAACTTGGCAGTTGTTACAAATAACCTTGTTTCTGTTGAATCCTCCATCTGGGAGAACTTTAAAATCAAAATGTCCATGTTAAAGTTCAGTAACTTTATCAATCTGTGTATCATTTGTTCTTTCCATTTTCAATCGTCAATTAAACATTTTAAAATAAAAAAATTACATTTTATTTTGTTTTTTAATCTAACACAAAAAAGAAAAAAAATGCTTTTTTTTTAATTTAAATTTTAGACTTAAATCAAAATTACAAAATGAAAACACAGGCCACAGAACTTAATTTTTTTAAATATTTTATTGTCCTGTTTACGGACAATTTTTTAACAATTTAAATCAAGAAGAAATTTTCTCAAAAATGGGGGTCGTTTTATAATCGAGGACTAGACTTTCTGTTGTCATTACACATCTGTGCCACTAGATGGAGCCGCACTGCAGTAACCAGCTAGAGAACAGCAGGACAGTGAACACATGGAGCAGATCTGATGGAACATGGAGGAATGACGCTGTCGTCTTGAACAAAGAGGTTTGAAAGTTTGGTGCAGTCCAGAATTACATTTTTTTCAAACAGAATTGTTAATATTGCTACCTGAGTTCCTCCCCGAACTGTAAAATTCACAGATTTTTACCGTTCTCCATGTCTGTTTTAGCTTTTCGAAATGTATATCTGCCAATTATCTTCCGGTTCCGCAGCAGCCAGAAACAGACTTTTCAAAACAAAAGCATGTGAGCAACATGCCTTTACGCGTAATAAAATAAATGTCGGCGTTAATAAATTAATGAGTTAGCGCGATAATAACGCATTAACTTGCCCAGCCCTAATATTAATATATGAAATGAATTAGATGAGAAGACACTTGAAAACTCTTCTAGAAAGACCCTGCCCTGCTGTTTGACATGACTTAGATGACGTTTCCTCCACAGCGTCTCTCCTCTGGACGCTCTTACCCAGGCGGAGTTGGACTGGTTGAGCTGGTTGAGCATCACCACGGAGGTGCAGCCGTAGTCGTACACGAGCCTCCAGAAGTCGGTGGTGGTGCCGGGCAGTGGGTGTGGCGTCACGACGAAGGCGGCGGGCCGGAGGAAGCTGTCAGCGAGCGCCGCGTTGATGTAGTTGCTGCCCTCCCCCTCCGTGGTGACGAGGAAGGCCAGGGAGCGGTCCGGCGGCAGGACGTCCATGCTGCGGTTCTTCTCGCTCACGGTTCCGGGGCATCAGGGAGATGCTGCACTCCTCCACGTCCAGGTGAAGAGTCACGGAGTTCAGAGTCTGAGGGAGGAGGAGGAGGAGCGAGGGAAGATAATTAGAAAAGTCTAGCATGTGTGTTTGAGAACGTCTTTGGGTCATTCTTCAACTACGGTGGAATTTGTGTCCTTTGCAGGAATAATAGATGCAAAACACATTTCTTGATTTTTTTGTTTTTGGCACAGTTACTTGACACCAAGAGGAACATACAAAAATTAATTTGTAACCTGCAACCATGGTAACAGTCAGTTACAGGAGAGGACATGGCAGGAGAGCAGAGCTAGCTCCCTGGAAGAATATGAAAGCTGAAAAAAATCAAGGTTAATATTTGTTTATTGGTCGTCATTTCCAAACAGCTCATATTTTTTCTTTAAATTTATAAATAATTATTAAAATAACATTTCATGTTGTGTATTTTGTTAGCTTTAAAACAGAGATTAGCATGCTAATACAACATGGGATTTTTGAAAAAATGTGTCACATTGTCATTTCCACAACAGTCATTTCCATCACGTTTTTCATTGTGATGGAAATGACAATGCTGGTGTTATGAATGCTTTTTTTTTTTGCTTATATCAAGTTCAAAAGTTATTAATTATTAATTCATAATTAAGTTTTTAAGATAATTAAGTTTTAATAATAAAACTGAACTTTGTTCAGCAATGTTGGTTGTCACATGTCATTTCCAACACATGCTTTCTTTTCCATCAATTTCCAGCAATGTCATAAAAACACAGTCACAAAAATAACACAGTCACATTAATAATTTTTTGTATTTTTGAAAACTATGCAGCTATGGCTGCAATTCATATCTGGGATTGGAAAACTCATGTTTGTGTCATGAAAGAACTTCATTGAAAGACTTCAGTAAAATGGTTTAAAGGTGTTTGTCATCTCAACAATGGAAAAGTATTTTCCTTACAATCCTGAAAATAAATATATTTGTATATTTGGGATCATTTATATGTGAAATTTCATGAAATGTTTTGAAAACATGAGTTCTGTAAATAATTTTGTTTGTAAAACACATTGTTTGTGGTGTGATGGAAATAATGTTTCCTCTGAATGTTTGACAAAAATAAGAAAAAAAAAATATAAAATATATATTATCTATATAATTACATCACAACAGCTACCAGAATGTATTTCTACACATAATGGATAAGCGAAACATATCAAAATATTACCTAAAATATGTGTTTGATTTTCTAAGATTTTGAGACCAAATTTGACCAAAGTTGAAGAATGACCCCTTTACATTTAGCAGCAGAGATAAAGGAAAAGAGAAGATCGAGATTTTCAGTGACTGGACAAAAACGCCATCTCCAGCCATCTACCAGGAATTAGAGAGTCGCTGCCAGTCAAAACCACGGCAAGACTTGATGGAGAAAAACACCATTAATACAGTCGTATTCATTATATTCATTATCACCGAGCGCCGTACAAAGCAAGAAAATTAAAATTAACTGATTACATAACTCGTCTCATGTTTTAAATGATGCCCCATTCACTTAGTAAAACAAATGAATTAAACACCCGATGAGAACGCTGCATCCAGATGTCAATTTGCAATTATGGGCAGGCGGCCTGATTGGATGCCTCATAAGCAGTAGTCGTGGGGGGGCGGGGGGACTTCGAAAAGGTCAACAATGAGAAACACATCACTGCCATTAACTAAAATTAAAATAAAAAAGAAAAGAAAAATCATGTGAGAAATACCAAGCACCCTCTTACTACTGCCATGTGAATAACGAGGAGACAGGTGTTGCTAATCACTGACCTCTATAAAATCAGACTTCTGGAAAGTTCTGGAACATTCAGGCTTAAATGATAAGCCTGAATTTCAGAAATGCTAAAACCAAATAAAAAGAGCCCAAAAACAACAGGATTGGCAGCAGAGGGTGGCGCAGTTGCAGAGAAACACACACCGCCTCCCACTTCTACTGGGTCATAAAACATCATTAAGGGGATTACTGGGACATGACTCGGTATTCTTCTGAGCATGCCTTCACGTTTACGCGACACCAGTGAACGTGGTGACATCTTGACTGAGCAGATGTTGTCAGGTAAAGAACTGTAGAAGGTTTAGCTGTCGTAAAATGGGTTAGGGCACATGTGTCAAACACAAAGCCCGTGGGCCAAATGTAGCCCGTCATGTCATTTTATTGTGGCCCTCGAGAGCTTGGACATTATTGGCTTAAATTTTAAACCAATATTTTAAAACTTAAAATAAGCTTACACCGCTTTAAAGCGCATATTGACAATAAACTACATCTCCCATCATGCATTTCGTCATTACCCACAATGATAATGGCAGCTATGAGCAAGACAATTTTTCAGAACTGATGGACTTAAGAAAAACCTTTTACTAACTAACCCCAACATGTCCAAGAAAAGAAAAAAAATGATGCACAAAAGTATAACTTTTGTGTAATGTGTGTCGGTCGTGAAAGAGTTTAATCTACGTCGGCATTTTGACAGCAAATACGGAGCTAAGTATGCTAAATGTAGCCTGCAAGAAAAACAAAGAACCTCTTCCACTTCTAAAACCAAGGTAATGGATACTCTTACAACCACAAACCCTGAGTTTAATATAATAATGACTTAAATATTTAAAACTTGAATACATAATAAATATAGAAACCATTATTTAACATTTATAATAAGGTTTAGTTTCATTTATTTTGGTTTTCATTGCATTTTGTTACATTCATGCTGTCAATCTGGCCCTTTGAGGGCCACCATGATGCTGATGTGGCCCTCAGTGAAAATGAGTCTGACACCCCTGGGTTAGGGTTAGCCTAACCCGAACCCTAGGGTTAGGGTTAGACCCTAGGGTTAGGCTAACCCTAACCCTAACCCTAAAATGTTCCGGACCAAAGCCATGCTACCTGAAATTCCTCTCTGAGCTGCGATGTGTTGCTCTGAGAGTCGACCTTCAGCATGTCCTTGTAGGTGAGGGCAAACTCGGTGGTGGGGGATGGCCGTCTCTCCCACACAGACACGCCTCCAGGATGGCGTCGTGGATGAACACGTACTGCTCCTGAAAAGGCAAGATGGCAGAGAGCGGGAGACAGCTCAGACATTCAGACATTTACGTTTGGAGTCGCGCTTCCCAGCCCCCCGACTGTTAATTGCCCACTTTGGGGGGAACAATGCTGAATTTAATTAGCGCTCGGTCACCGTGTCCACTCTCACATTGACAATAAAAATTGAGAGAAATGAAAGAAAACGCGCATCAGAGGAGCCACACATTTAAATCATTTAAAAACATCACGCACCGGGCAATTAACGAGGAAACTGACGTGGAGACAAATAAAAGATCAAAGATACATCCAGAATTAAAAGCAGAAAACTGTCCGTCTTCCAGCTCATCGTCGTTAATGAATTCAGTAATTGCAGAAAAGCAGCGGCTGAAGCTGAAAGGTGGGAAGAAGAAATTAAAAGGTTAATGTGTACCGCTGTTTTTGTATTTACTACACCATAGATTGTACCTTTTTTAGAAGCGAACTTTCTTTGCAACTTTTAATAGCTTTACTTATTCTGGCAATTAATGTCTCTCTCTTTGTTTTACTCATTTAAAAGCCGGTCATTCTTAATAAGCGGTGTTTAATTTGAACAGCAGGCATCTTTGTGTTCACACAATTAAAGATAGAACGTGTTGACATTCATCTCAGCCACTGTGAGTCTGACAGTTTGCTCTTACAGGATGAAATTAAAGTAAAGCAGAAGCTGGAGCGACTCGTGCAGAAAACCAGTTAGTTGTGCTCGGTGAGGATGTTGTAAAGACAGTTGCGCAGGACACAGGGCTGCGATGGGAACATCTCCGAGCTCCTTGGTCCACGTGGACATGATACCGCCGCCGCTGAGCTCCTGCAGACTTTGTTGGCTGCACATTCATGATGTGAGCCTCCCGATCAATCAGATCCCAAAGCTTCTCTGTTGGGCCGACTAGACAGGGTACCTCGCTGTCATGTTCAGGAAACCAGTCTCACATGATCTGAGCTTTGCGGCTTGTCACAATATCCTCCAGGAAGCAGCCATCAGAGGACGAGGTTTGGTTTCCAGGACGGCGCCGGTGCGCAGGGCTGGACGCCTGATCTAATCAGATCCGTCTGTGGACTGCTGTTGTTGGTGTTCTTCATATTTATTGTCGGGATGTGACTGCAGTACTCCTTCATGGTCGCCAAGCACTTCCTGACATCCAAGATTGAGTTTTCAGCGGTTTTTAAAGACTCTTCTCTGTTTATTAGGGCTGTAGCGATGCAATAATCTCGCGATACGATACACGATATTCGGCTCTTGATATATCGATACTCATCTTACAATACATTTACATCATTTTCCGAAAGATTTTAAAGTGACAAAGTGATTTTGGTGACATCTTGTGAGTGTTCCAATGACTTTGTCTGAATTTAATAAACTAAAAGCATCAATTACACACCCGACTTAAAGATGATGAAGAAGTACAGTGATCTCTTGCCACTTCACGGTTTAAGTTCCACGGTTTTAGTTATTCACTGATTTTTTTCAGAAATATATAATATAATTCAAAAAAAAAAAAAAAAAATCATGGAAACATCACAGGATGTTGTGCACTTCTCTCACAGTGAAGAAATGTTGTGAGCCAGCCTGGCCCCTTTAAGAAGGTGGCCTTATGGGTAATGTAGTATGTGTGTCGTGGGACGGCAGAATGAAAACAGGGTTAGATGAAAAGAGAAGTGAGCATCAACAGCAGCCCAGCGTGTAAGGATTTACATTCTCTGTTAACCGACAGGAGCCCAACAATACAACCTGTGTGATGTTACAAGTTCCTGCAGTGCCAGAATAAAGTGCTTGTTCCATGCAGAGAAAACCGGACTGTTTCTTTTGTTGTTGTTAGCGTGTTAGCCGCTAATTACCAGCCAAAAATAGCACAATACCAGCGGTTTCTTTACTGCGGTTCAGAGACCAGAGGCTGTAAAGGAAACAGAAAGACCACAGTTGAGCCTTTGTCTTGTTTTGTTGCAGTGCCTCGCTACTTTTTTGCGTTTTTTAAACATATTTTAAACACATTATTGAGTCTTGGGGGGCTCCGGCTCCAGTTAGCGGATTTTGATTTACGCGAGGGTGGGGGCGCCGGTCCCCATTTACCACGAAAAATAAGGGATCACTGTAGCGTTGGTAAATTTGAAGAACAAATCGACCAATCACATTTCTCACGGCCCGCGTTGACGTGACGATATATATCGATATTCATCTATTCATCATTCATATTCATATTCATCATTTACATCATTTCCCGAAAGATTTTAAAGGGACAAAGTGATTTTGGTGACATCTTGCAATCACTTGCAAGCTTTTAAAGGTGGAACACGGGGGTTTGAAAGAAGCTTAAAATATTGATACCCGTGGTTGAAAAATCAATGCCCTCTGGGGGAATAAAAGATCGTTATACATCGCAGAATCGATAAAATCGCTCAGCTGGACTGTTAATGATGGATGATGGTGACGACTCTGTAGAGTACTTGATGTTTCTTCATGTTGGTTTTTTTTCTTTCAAAAAACTGTGCATCTACAGTTCAAACTAGATGTTTAGACACATGTGATGAAAAGACACAACCATTTCTTTCCTCACTGTCTGATAATAATGTTTTAGATTCATTAGGATTAACAAAAATAATTCTAATTGCTAAATGCCTGAAAAACGGGAGAGAATGTGGTGGAGAATTTTTTTGTATGACTTTCTTCAGAGTCAGAAGTCTCCATCATCTCCTCAGTATCTGCTATCATCTGTCTCGGCTCAGTCGTTCTGGTTTCCTTCCAGAAGCTTCTCTCAGTAGTTTTCTGAATTCTGGTCCGGTCCTCCTGACAGAACTGGAGGAACTGAGTCAGGTTTGGAGGTCTCCTGTTCAGCTCTGACCACAGATGTTCTCCAGGACTGAGATCAGGTCTTTGTGATGTCCACTCCAGAACATGGACTCTGTAGTCCTGAAGCCTCTCAGTAACTAATCTGGTGGTGCGTTCAGGGTCATCGTCCATCTGAAGACCCATTAGTGTCCAAGCTTTAACTTCCTGGCTGATGTCTGAGATGTTGCTTCAATATTTCTCCAGAATGTTCTTTCCTCATGACTCCATCTATTTAGTGAAGTCTACCAGTCCCTCCTGCAGCTAAACACCCCCACATCATGATGCTGCCACCCCCCCCGTACTCCACAGCTGGATGGTGTTCTCAGGTCTTTCTCCTCCAGATGTAACGATGCTCATCATGTCCAAACAGTTCAGTTTTAGTTCCATCAGACCAGGACATGTCTCCAGAAATGAAGCTCTTTGTCCCTGTGAGCATCTACAAACTGTAATCTGTCTCTGTTCTGTCTCTTCTGGAATAATGTCTCCTTCCTGGCTGAGTGGTCCTTCAGTCCATGTTAGTCCAGGACTGGTTTCTCTGTGGATGATGACCCTCTGACCAGCTTCAGCAGCATCTTCACCAGCTGTTCAGCTTCTGTTCTGGGGTTGATTCAGGTTAATCTCTGGGACTCAGAACCGTCTCCTCCTTCCTGAGGACTATGATGGTGGACGTTTCCATGGTGGTTCTACTGGTGGTTCTACTGGTGGAGAACTGTTGGAGCAGATGAATGTGGCTCCTTCAGACATCTGGAAACTGGACCAGGATGAACCAGACAGGTGGAGGTCCACAGTTCTCTTCCTGATATCTTGGCTGATTTCTTTTGATTTTCCGATGATGCCACACAAGCACAAGGCTAATAAACAAAGTGAAGTATGGTGCTCCCTCTCGCTCTCTTGTATTTGGAGTTATGCTGTGTTTTGTTCTGGTGTATTGATGTTTTCAACCCCATAAGTGACCCAGTTGAAATGGAAATGCACGAAACCCCTGTCAATTAATTCATTTATTCAATGCAATTTAGCTTAATATATAAGAATTTCCTATCGCTATATTTACATAAACTACTCTGTTTAAAAGCTTCCTTCCGATGGCATTTTCAAAGCTGTTTTAGTCTCAAAATAAACACAACAGTGTAGAAATATAGTTGGTTCATAATCTGAAGACCAGATCTGTCAGCATGATCTCTCTGAGCACATTTCCCGCCCTCCCACTCACTTCGGTCTGGATCATGTTGATGCGGCGGGAGCAGAGGGTCTTGACGCAGTTGTAGATGTCCACCACTCCTTCACACTCGGCCATATCCAACATGACGTCCAGGACGATGTAGCAGCCGGTCCTGCCTGCCCCCATGCTGTTAGAGAGGAGAGAGGGCAGAGTTTGACGGGCCTCGGCGCTCAGGTTGAACATTCAGAAGCGATCTGGACACTCTGCCCGAGATCAAACATAATAAAACGTTTGGTTCTGAAAATACAGTTATGGAATTATTTTCTGGCAGAGTGAAATCCTGAGAAAACAGATGCCCTCCATCTTGGCCTGTGACTGGGACAGCGAAATCAGGTTATGGATGATAGATTACACAAAAACAGAGTTAAGCAGTTAACAGGCCATGAATATTTCATCTGCTTTACAATTTGCTTTCACTGATTTAATATAAGATTTGAAACACAGGACTGGATGGCTGGTGGATCCACCTCCCTGTAGGACTTTAGCAGCATCTCACGCCGTTGTGGAAGATCACCATCACTGCTTCAGTTCGTTGAGGTTTCAGAGCATTTGTTTAAGGTCACACCTCATTTGGATTAAATCTGGGATAACAGGTCTCATAGTCATTGTGATTATTTTAATGTCCGTCTGTCCATCCCAGGATTGGTTTCCTGTGGGGTCACATCATAGACGTACACGTTATCATGCTCAAAGAACATTCAGTGTCTTAACGAAGCGGGCGCTGATCACATGACAGCAAATACCAACAACTATCAGCAGCTGTAGCTTCACACATTTCTCTGACCTTGTGGGGTAAATCTGTTGGACGGCCACTCTTAAGAAGATCAGCAATGACCTTGAATGCTTTTTTTTTGGAAATGGCCTTTTGGCTTTTGAGGTTGACTGGCAGGATCAATTGCTTTTCTAAGACTAGCACTTATGCTGTTCCTTTTTGTCATTGTGTTAGCAGTATGTACTAACGAGCAGTATGAAGACGAGGCAATAAAGGGTCCCAACGAGATTATTTTTCTCTTCTGTGCTTCATTATCATTAATATTATTATCATACAGAGCAAAATAAACACTCAAAAGTTGTTACATCTGCACTGCAACTGAATATGCAACAAATATTTTTTTTAAAAGAAAAGTTTAATTTTCTCAAGCTACACATTTCGTTTGAAACATTGTATTTATAGTGCTTGTATATTTACAATTAAATTTTTTTGAGGTGAAAATGTGGAAAGTCACGACGTTCCCCGCGTACCACCAGAGAGCGCCGTACCACAGTTTGCGCACCACTGCTTTAAATAAATGACAGCACAGTGAAAACAGTAATATGTATGACGGAGTATTATTAGGGCCTGTGTCTGTGTGTATTAGGGCCACACTGAGAAAAAAAGTTGTGGACAATGACTTTTTTTTTTTCATTCCTCACTTAGAGAATAAAGTTGAAATGTTGAGAATAAAGTCGAAATGTTGAGAATAAAGTCGAAATGTCAAGAATAAAGTTGAAACATTGACAATAAAGTTGAAATGTCGAGAATTAAGTTGAAACGCCTAGAATAAAGTTGAAACATCGAGAATAAAGTTGAAATGTCGAGAATAGTCGAAAAGGCGAGAATAATGTTGAAATTTCGAGAATAAAAATTAAATGTCGAGAATAAAGTCAAAATGTAGAGAATAAAGTCAAAATGTCGAGATTAAAGTGGAAATGTCGAGAATAAATACGATATGTCGAGAATAAAGTTGAAATGTCGAGAATAAAGACGAAATGTTGAGAATAAAGTTGAAATGTTGAGAATAAAGTCGAAATGTTGAGAATAAAGTCGAAATGTCAAGAATAAAGTTGAAACATTGACAATAAAGTTGAAATGTCGAGAATTAAGTTGAAACGCCTAGAATAAAGTTGAAACATCGAGAATAAAGTCGAAATGTCGAGAATAGTCGAAAAGGCGAGAGTAATGTTGAAATTTCGAGAATAAAAATTAAATGTCGAGAATAAAGTCAAAATGTAGAATAAAGTCAAAATGTCGAGATTAAAGTGGAAATGTCGAGAATAAATACGATATGTCGAGAATAAAGACAAAATGTCGAGAATAAAGTTGAAATGTCGAGAATAAAGACGAAATGTTGAGAATAAAGTTGAAATGTCGAGAATAACGTCGAAATGTCAAGAATAAAGTTGAAATGTCGAGAATAACGTTGAAATGTCAAGAATAAAGTTAAAATGTCGAGAATAAAGTTGAAACATTGAGAATAAAGTTGAAATGTCGAGAATAAAGTTGAAACGCCTAGAATAAAGTTGAAACATCGAGAATAAAGTCGAAATGTCAAGAATAGTCGAAAAGGCGAGAATAATGTCAACCTGAAGCTGGACCTAAACACCAAACAGGAGACGAGAGACTGCTGCGCCCTCATTATCACCGAGACATGGCTCAACTCATCTGTCCTGGACACCGCCATTAGCCTGGAAGGGCTAACAACATTCAGGTCCGACAGGAGCCATGCCCTCACAGGTAAAACTCGGGGAGGTGGTGTTTGCATCTACACTAACAACAACTGGTGCAACAACGCGACTCTGGTCTCCAATCATTGCTGTGAGGACATAGAGTTTATGATTGTAAGATGCAGACCCTTCTACCTGCCCCGAGAATTCACCAGCGTCACTATTGTTGCTGTTTACATTCCCCCCAGCGCTAACTGTAAACAAGCCCTGAGTGTACTCTACCGCGCCGTCAGCGACATGCAATCCACACAGCCGGAGGGCGTTTTTATTTTTGCTGGGGACTTTAACCAAGCCAACATGAAGACTGTGCTTCCAAGCTTTCACCAGCATGTGGACTTTGCTAGAAGAGGGAAGAATACATTGGACTTGGTTTATATGGCGCGGGATCGGGGCCAAAATTAAGACTATTGCGCAGCCGGCGGTGTCTACATCCTTGTCGCAGGAGGCTATGTCCAATCCGAAACCGGCTATTGATCTGATCACTGATAGGCCTGCATCAACAACTGAGTGGCCGGCGCCGGCAACTGAGCAGGCGACTAGTCACGTTACTTGGTCGGTAACCTTCGTGTCGAACCCAGCAACTCATTGGATCGCCTACTGTCGCTGACGTGCGTTATCATTGGAGAGGCTAACGACTAGCATGCCTAGGTTGGTCACCCACCGGATTGTCTACTCCCTCTGTTATCCATTAGCATGGATAGGCTGGCGTTAGCATTGGAGAGGCTGGCGACTAGCATTCCGAGGCTAGTCACCCACCGGATTGTCTACTCCCTTTGTTATCCATTAGCATGGATAGGCTGGCGTTAGCATTGGAGAGGCTGGCGACTAGCATTCCTAACTGCGGTCAAGCCAGCCGTCTCTCCTTTTTGCGAAGTCAAGCGAGCCGCTCCAACATTTCAAGTGCTCATGTGTTACAGGCTTTACGGTAAATGGACGGCTGCGGGTGAGAAAGTCAGCGCTAGGAGGCCACAGCGTGTATTAATATCCGGTTTTCAAAATAAAATGTGAGTTATTGAAAGGCGTGTAAGTGTGATCTTTACTAGTTTTGAATCATTATGTCACATGACCTAGAGGCTATTGAAATAAATTGATGATTAGGAATGTTTAAATGGAATAAAAAGAGGTGTATCTCAACCAGCCAGTGTAGTACTGTGATCATGCACTGATTTTGAGTCATTAGGTCACATGACCTGGAAGCTATTGAGCTAAAATGCTAATATTTATTTTAAAAAATTAACATAAAATATTAGAAATGTTAAAAAAGAATAAAAAGAGGTGTATCTCAACCAGCCAGTGTAGTACTGTGATCATGCACTGATTTTGAGTCATTAGGTCACATGACCTGGAAGCTATTGAGCTAAAATGCTAATATTTATTTTAAAAAATTAACATAAAATATTAGAAATGTTAAAAAAGAATAAAAAGAGGTGTATCTCAACCAGCCAGTGTAGTACTGTGATCCTGCACTGATTTTGAGTCATTAGGTCACATGACTCAAAATCAGTGCAGGATCACAGTACTACACTGGCTGGTTGAGATACACCTCTTTTTATTCCATTTAAACATTCCTAATCATCAATTTATTTCAATAGCCTCTAGGTCATGTGACATAATGATTCAAAACTAGTAAAGATCACACTTACACGCCTTTCAATAACTCACATTTTATTTTGAAAACCGGATATTAATACACGCTGTGGCCTCCTAGCGCTGACTTTCTCACCCGCAGCCGTCCATTTACCGTAAAGCCTGTAACACATGAGCACTTGAAATGTTGGAGCGGCTCGCTTGACTTCGCAAAAGGGAGAGACGGCTGGCTTGACCGCAGTTAGGAATGCTAGTCGCCAGCCTCTCCAATGCTAACGCCAGCCTATCCATGCTAATGGATAACAAAGGGAGTAGACAATCCGGTGGGTGACTAGCCTCGGAATGCTAGTCGCCAGCCTCTCCAATGCTAACGCCAGCCTATCCATGCTAATGGATAACAGAGGGATTAGACAATCCGGTGGGTGAACCAACCTAGGCATGCTAGTCGTTAGCCTCTCCAATGATAACGCACGTCAGCGACAGTAGGCGATCCAATGAGTTGCTGGGTTCGACACGAAGGTTACCGACCAAGTAACGTGACTAGTCGCCTGCTCAGTTGCCGGCGCCGGCCACTCAGTTGTTGATGCAGGCCTATCAGTGATCAGATCAATAGCCGGTTTCGGATTGGACATAGCCTCCTGCGACAAGGATGTAGACACCGCCGGCTGCGCAATAGTCTTAATTTTGGCCCTGATCCCGCGCCATAGGTTTACACAAATATCAAGAAAGCATTCAGAGCAGCCCCCCGCCCCCCCACCTCGGCTCCTCAGACCACCTCTCTGTTATGCTAATTCCTGCGTACCAGCCCCTGCTCACCAGAGAAAAACCTGCAGTGAAGAAAGTGAGAGTGTGGCCTGAAGGTGCCATGTCTGCACTGCAAGACTGTTTTGAGGGCACTGATTGGAGCATGTTCAGAGAGGCTGCAACAGACAATCAACACACCAATGTGGGAGAATATGCTGCATCTGTGACAGGCTACATATAGTGGTGCATGGAAGAGGCTACAGTCACCAAGACAATCATCACACGGGCCAACCAGAAACCTTGGGTGACTAAGGAGGTGCGTGACAGACTGAGGGAGCGAGATGCTGCGTTCAGATCTGGTGATGCAACGGCACTCAGATCAGCAAGGGCAAATCTGAAACCGGGCCATCAGAGTAGCAAAGCGTGCCCACAGTCAGAAGATCCAGTGCTTCTTCCAGAACCCCAACAACACCAGACAGTTGTGGTGGCAGGGCATTCAGACTGTCACTGACTACAAAGCTACACCCACACCCTGCCAGGGTGACATTAACTTCCTCAACGAGCTCAATAACTTCTTCGGAAGGTTTGAAGCTCTGAACAACACACCTGCGAGGAAAGCCACCCCCCACCCCGATGAACAGGCACTCAGGCTCGAAACCACTGCAGTGCGAAGAGCCCTGAGGAAGGTCAACGCGCGGAAAGCTGCTGGCCGTGACAACATCCCAGGAAGGCTGATCAAGGGATGTGCAGACCAGCTGGCCCACGTGCTCACAGACATCTTCAACATCTCACTGAACCAGGCCACCGTCCCCCCGTGTTTCAAAGTCAGCCACAATAATCCCGGTGCCCAAGAAACCAGTCATCACATGCCTTAATGACTTCCGCCCCGTTGCACTTACTTCCACCATCATGAAGTGCTTCGAGAGGGTGGTTAAGGACCACATCATCTCCACACTCCCCCCATCACTCGACCCGTTCCAGTTTGCATACCAGCCAAACCGCTCCACCGAGGACGCCATCTCCACTGCTCTCCACCTGAGCCTGGCGCACCTGGAGGAGAGAAACACCCACGTACGGATGCTGTTCCTGGACTTCAGCTCAGCATTCAATACGATCATCCCCCAGGACCTGGTACGCAAACTGGAGCCACTGGGCCTCAAGACATCGCTGTGCAACTGGCTGCTGGACTTCCTCTCAGACAGAACCCAGTCTGTCCGAGTGGGTAACAAAACACATCCAGTGTCATCGCTCTGAACACCGGCTCCCCCCCAGGGATGTGTTCTGAGCCCCCTGCTGTTCACCCTGATGACCCACGACTGTCGACCCAGGTACGGCAGCAACCACATCCTGAAGTACGCGGATGACACAACAGTCGTGGGCCTCATACAGGACAATAATGAACTGGCCTACAGGGAGGAAGTGCAACATCTGGTGGACTGGTGTAAGGTGAACAACCTGGTCCTGAATGTGGATAAAACTAAAGAGATCATTGTGGACTTCAGGAGATCCAGACCCAGCCACACACCACTCCTCATCAACAACACAGCCGTGGAAGTCGTGAGCACAACCAAATACCTGGGGATGCATATCACCAACGACCTCAGCTGGTCATTCCACACCTCCTCCCTGGCGAAGAAGGCGCAGCAGCGCCTGCACTTTCTGCGACGGATGAGGAGAGCTTCCCTCCCCCCTCCCATCCTAACCACCTTCTACAGAGGGACCATTGAAAGCCTGCTGACCAGCTGCATCTCCCGTCTGGTCTGGGAGCTGCAGGGCCTCAGACTGGAAGTCTCTGCAGAGAGTGGTGAGGACGGCGGAGAAGATAATCGGGACCCCACTCCTGCCCATCAAGGACATAGCAGACAGGCGCTGCTTATCCAGAGCCCATCGGATCCTCTCTGACCCCACCCACCCCCAACATGGACTGTTCTCACGCCTGCCGTCTGGCAGAAGGTTCCGCAGCATCCGTTGCAGAACAGCCAGACTCAGAAACAGTTATTTCCCCCTGGCCATCAGACTACTCAATGGAGAAATAAACCCCCAACCCATGGACAATGGTGCATAATTTCCCTTATGTAAATATCTCTGAAATATATTTTTTCTGTGCAATACATTTTTCAATTCAAATTCTGTGCAATATTTTTAATCTCAATTTCTGTGCAATATTTTGTATATTTGTATATTCCATAGACATATTCATATTCATATTTTTTTTTTTTTATTGCTGCTACGTAGCTCTGCACTGCACTTGAACCTGCTGTTTACACCGGATTCTGCTGTTTTACATCCTGGTTTTATCTATTTATTCTCTACGTTGCACTCATTACAACCTTTAGGTTTTTTTTAGGTCTGTAGCACTACAGTATTGTCTTGTAATTTTTAAAGCTGTAATACGGAAAGCCAAGCAACGACATTTCGTTGACGAAA
>JAGFBZ010001952.1:0-30972 GCA_018398805.1 Hirundichthys speculiger
TGGAACCTTTTTGAACATCAGTCATAAAGTATTTGGACAAACCAACAATTCTTTGTGGGCCCTCCTGACTTCAGTTAACAAAAACGCTGATGTACATCGAACATGAACAGGTTCTCAAGAATCCACCTCACCTGTGTGGACCTTCATGTGACGATTTAAATTACATTTTGGATTGAAACCTTTTCCACATGTTTCACAGGAATAAGCCCTTTCTCCAGCATGGACTCTCATGTGGGACAAGAAATTACCGTGTTTAATGAATTTCTTTCCACATTCTCTGGATGAAAGAGGCTTCTAACCTGTGTGGGTTCTCATGTGCTGGATCAAATTACTTTGTTGGGTGAAAGTTTTTCCACATGTTTTACAGTCATAAGGCCTCTCACCTGTGTGGATTCTTGTGTGTCGAATCAAATGACTTTGATTGGTGAACGCTTTTCCACATGTTTTACATTTATATGGCTTCTCACCTGTGTGGATTCTATAATGACACTGCAAATTTTGCTTTGTTGTGAAGCTCTTACCACAAACATCACATTTGAAAGACTTTTTACACGACTGAGTTTTAAACAGTCTCTGTGACAGAGGAGGCTGGTCTACATTCTTCATCTCTACATCTGGAGTTGATCCTGAGTCCAGGTTCCTGCTCTGTTCCTGAGTTCTTCTCTCAGTTAAGGGAGAGATCTGAGAGTAAAGCCGCTCAGTGTTTGCTTCTGCTTCACTGAAGTCTCTTTCCTGATCAGTGGGAGTCAACATGAAGGTATCAGTCTCCTGCTTCACAACCAGCTGCTCTCCCTCCTGACTGCTGCAGAGTTCCTCCTGGTCCTCTTGAATCTGTGGAAGCTCTGGTTCCTCCTGGTCCAGACTGGAGCTCCTCTGCTGGTTCCTGAGCTGCTGGTCAGAGGTGTTGACGTGTTGTTGTGGGAGGTCTGGAGGGATACAATAAACATCATGTTAGAGCCAATTTATGGTTTTAGTGTTATATTCTGTTTATTTACATTTTATTGGGTTTGATTGTTCGGTTAATTCTATATTGCCCAGTAGGGGGCTCCAGCTGCCTGTGGAGTGGTAAATTGTTTGGCTATTCAAACACCTACAGCACTGGGGATAAGCAGGTGTTTTGGGTTACGGATTGATTAGAAGAAAGCATACAGTTTTTGACCGTCGCGTCGTTTTGGATATTTTTTGATGCTCTTGCCAAGGAATGTGCCGCTGATTCGTGTTTGTCATGGGATTGTGGATTTGGACGGGTTTTGTGTGTGTAAATAAACCCACCTGTGGAGTATCATCGCAACGGAAACTGTGGAATCTAATTATTTTAACTGGCAAGTAGCAGAAAGCGTCAATTACATGTATAGTCCGGATTCAGACACCTCATGGCTTGTATTTTTTTTTTTTTGAGTTTGAAAAGCAAAGTAAGTCAAGCCATTACAAAAAAGTCAAAAACTTTGCTCGTTGAGAACATCGCGGGACGGTTTCCCGTTTGAATTGCGCGATTGAGGACGGCGTGGGATTTGTTTGTGCATCGTGTTTGTGTTGGATTTGGATATACACAAGGAACGCCGAACGTCAGAACCAGCACATCGGAGCTCCAACTACGGTACCCAACGCCAGCTGCCAACGTGTTTGTGAGTAGCTACTCCTTTTAATGATGATCATCATTTAACTGTGTACACACAACTTTGCGTTTGCGAGCGTAAATCCAATGCATTGGTAGCTAAATGACTGCGTGCGCTTTAGTTTACTGAGACTGTGTGTCAAATCAACTGACGCATGTAACGTTATTGCGGATTGTCAACATGGACAGTTTAAAGGACGGTAATGTTGACAAATCAGTGGAGCCCAAGCAGCTCGCTGCAGACAGTGTTATCACAATGGGTAAAAGAGAGACAAAGCCAACCTATAAGGTATTATGTGGGAAATTGCAAAGGTTTCAAAATGAAAGATCAGAGAACCTGAACAAGGCTAAAAAGTTAAGAAAAATGATGGAAGTATTCATACAAAACGGTGATGTGAAAGGGGTAATGAGTGTATTTAGTGAACACATTAGGCTGTGTGAGGCAGCCAAAGGTCTGCATAATAATGCTATATCTGTGATGCCTATGCCCCAAGATGAAATTGATAACCAAAATACATGGTTTTGGTCGAAGAAAGCAAAGGAAGAGTGCTTTCATTTTCAAGTTGAACAATGGTTGTTATCTAGAAATGATGAGTTGGTCAATGTGCACTTAGAGGAAGTGCAAGCAGAGGATGGGCACCCAGAGGTGCAACTAGCTAATGTGCTCTCATACCATGTGAATGATGATGTGCGACCGGATGACAGCGCATCAAATGTGGAAAGCAAACACTCACGTACAAGCAGCAGGCAGAGTGGTAAAAGTACAACCTCTGAACGCATCAAAGCAGAGGCTGAAAGGGCTGCACTGCTTATGAAAGCAGCATCTCTGAAGAAGAGACACGCTCTGGAGGCACAGGAAGAGGAGTTGAAGAGGAAAAAGCAGCAATTGGAAATGGATGCCGAACTGGCTGCATCAGCTGTGACATTGGCTGTTTTGGACTCTGCATCAGAGAGTGGGAGACGCTCACAAACCTCTCATGGAAAGAGCTCACGTGTGGAACAAAACTCTGGCCCTCAACCAATTTCAACCGTGCTAAATCCAGTAGCATAACCATTCACTCTGCCGGTGCAAGAGCCCGTTGTTAGACCAAAGACAAATCCTCCACTGCAACCACAGGGTAAAGCTGCTGCACCATTCTATCAACACTACCAGAACCAACCTCAAGGTGGTGCTGTTGCACCACCGCAGCTAAACTTTGTGTCAGCCCAGACAGGACCCCCTGCAGTGTTGCATCAACCATTTCAAATACCACCACCAGGAGACCTGATCACAATCATGCAACGGCAGAATGAGATCACAAACGCCCTTGTACAACAACAGCTCCTAATGTCTCTATCATCCAGAGACATTCCTGTGTTCGACGGCGACCCGCTTCAATACCGAAGCTTCATAAGATCATTTGAATATAACATTGAGTCCAAGGCTAACAAGGCAGATTGTTTGTATTTTTTGGAACAATTCACCAAAGGCCAACCACGAGAGCTGGTAAGAAGTTGTCAGCACATGATGCCTGACAGGGGCTATGACATGGCCAAGCATCTCCTGCAGGAACATTTCGGAAATGAGTTTAGGATTGCTTCATCTTACATCGAGAAGGCTTTGGCTTGGCCTGCCTTGAAGTCTGAGGACGTAAAGGCGCTGCAGACCTATTCTCTCTTCCTGCGGAACTGTTCCAATGTTATGACAGTTACAACACATGCAAGAACTTGACATGCCTACCAACATGCGCATGATCATGACCAAGCTGCCTTACAAATTTAGGGAAAAATGGAGGACAACAGCTTATGAGCTATTGGAGCAAAGAAACAGCAGAGCTGTTTTCAATGATCTTGTCATGTTTTTAGAACACCAGGTCAAGATCCTTGCTGACCCACTTTTCGGTGACATCCAAGACCGACCCACTAATAGGGATGGATTGAGCAACAGGAGTAAGTCCCATCCTCAAGTCCAAATACAGTGGAGCTAGAGAAAACAGCTTTGCTACAACTGTGACACGTTTGGACTCCAAAGAACCAGACTCGGGCTATGGTCAAAAGGTGCATGATTCCAAAGTGGAGAAATCTGGACGTGCTTGTGTGTGCTGTTCTCGGTGTCACTCTTTGGCAGAGTGCCCACGGCTGAAAGACAAAAGGCACCAGGATAAAATTCGCTTTCTAAAGCAAAATGGGATTTGTTTTGGATGTTTGTTTCCCGGTCACATGAGTGGTGATTGTGACAAGCGCCTAACCTGCAAGGTTTGTGGAAAAATCATCCAACCATGCTTTACATTGACAGGCCTAACCCCAACACAGACAAGCACCGTAATGAGTCTGCACGTGTCACTCCAGACATCAAGCGGGATGTCGCTTCAGCTGTCACCACAGCTTCAACGCAAACTTGTGGTCTTACTGAGGCCGGCAGTGGTGATAGTAAGTTGTCCAATTTGCCAGTCCAAGTCAAGTCCTCAAAAGGAGACAAGAGATAATACAAACATACGCCTTTCTCGACCCTGGCAGTTCTGCAACCTTTTGTTCTGACCACTTAATGCATACTTTGAATGTGACTGGACGACAGACCAACTTCCTTCTGCGCACTATGGGACAGGAGAAGGTGGTCCCAACTACCTCACTGAAAGGGTTGGAGGTGTCTGGTCTCAATGGTGGCACCTTCTACAGCTTTCCAGAAGTCCTTACACAGAAGAAAATGCCTGTGACCAGTGACAATATTATCACCCAAGAAGATGTGGTGAAGTGGCCTTACCTGTCTGATGTCCAAATTTCCAGCGGTCCGTATGCTGTGAGAACTGTATTGGGTTGGGTGGTCAATGGGCCCCTTCAAGCAGATAATGGTGTTGAAAATGGACTTTCAGTGGCCAGTGTCAACAGGATTTCTGTGAGCCGACTGGAGGAGATGCTGAGTAATCAATACAACCATGATTTTAACGAAAGGAATTCAGACGAGAAGGGAATGTCAAGAGAGGATGTTAGATTTCTGAAAATCATGGATGAATCAGCACAGCTCGTGAATGGTCACTACAGCATAAAGATGCCTTTCAGAAGGGAACAGGTTGCTCTTCCCAACAACCTCTGTGTAGTAAAGCAACGGCTACTCGGATTACAGAAGAGGTTCAAGAAAGATGACTTGTTTCACCAGCTTTTTTACTGACATGATCAATAATGGATATGCTGAGGTGGTATCTCAGCAACAGCTGGATCCTGGAGCTGGGCAAGTCTGGTATGTTCCTCACCATGGCGTGCGTCACCCAAGGAAGGGCACCTTAAGGGTGGTGTTTGACTGCGGAGCTGACTTCCGGGGAACTTCACTGAACAGTGAACTGTAACAAGGCCCTAATCTCACCAGTTCGCTGCTTGGTGTTCTTGTACGGTTCAGACAGGAGCCAGTGGCGTTCATGGGAGACATAAGGTCAATGTTTTATCAGGTCAAAGTTCCTGAAGAACACAGAGATTTCCTTCGGTTCCTGTGGTGGCCGGAGGGCAATACAAGCCAGGAGGTGGTGGAGCACAGAATGACTGTGCACCTGTTCGGGGCAGTTTCCTCCCCAAGTTGTGCAGGTTACGCACTCAAGAAGATGGCTGAAGACAATCGTGAGCACTTTGCTGCTGATGTTGTGGACACAGTCAAGAGAAACTTCTATGTTGACGATTGTTTAAAAAGCCTACCCACAGACGAGGAAGCAGTGATCATGGTCCAAGCTTTGTCAGAGATTTGTCAGAGAGGAGGCTTCACCTTGACCAAGTGGACCAGCAACAGCCGGTCCGTGCTGCAGTCAGTTGCAGAAGAGCACCGGGCAAGGGACTCCAAAGAATTGAATATGGACAGAGATGAACTTCCAACGGAGAGAGCCTTAGGGCTACTGTGGTGTGTGGAAACGGACTCCTTTAAGTTCAAGATGGTGAAAAGGAAGCAGCCTCATACTAGGCGAGGTTTGCTGTCCATCGTGAGTTCAGTGTACGATCCCCTGGGCTTCCTTAGCCCAGTTACACTGCCTGCCAAGTCCATAATGCAGGAGCTCTGCAGAAGAGGGTGCAACTGGGATGATAGGATTCCGGAAGATCTTGAGCACCAATGGACAACATGGCTGAAAGAACTGGAAAGGATAACGACATTCAAAGTCAACAGATGTATTAAGCCCAAAGACTTTGGATGTCCCACTCATGCCGAATTGCATCACTTTTCTGACGCTAGTGAACATGGATTTGGCACTGTTACCTATATCAGGCTCCAGAACAGTAGGAAAAGTATCCATGTTGCATTCATGCTGGGGAAAGCAAGAGTCACGCCTCTGAAGCCAATAACCATTCCCCGTCTTGAACTGACAGCTGCAGTCCTGGCAGTCTGAGTGGACCAGAAGTTGAAGGCAGAGCTTCAGCTGACATTGGAACCGTCAACATTCTGGACAGACAGCATGTCAGTAATAAAGTATGTAAGAAATGAGGACAAGCGCTTTCATACCTTTGTCACAAATCGGGTGTCAACCATTCGTGAGGTGACTAACGTGTCTCAATGGAAATACATTAACACCAGAGACAACCCTGCTGATGACGCATCCAGGGGTATGAAAGCTGAAGAACTGCTGACTGGTGGAAGATGGATTGAGGGCCCAAAGTTCCTCTCTTTGCCTGTGGATGAATGGCCTGTTTATACAGCAGACTGCATTGTTGCCAGTGATGATCCAGAGGTGAAGAAGCCTGTTGCTGTGAACACGATCATCACAGACCTACCAAATGGTACAGAGCAGCTTGTCACTTACTTCTGTGAAAAGAAACTCAAGACCGCTGTGGCATGGTTTCTTAAGGTGAAAAAAGCACTGTTTGAGCTGGTGCAGAAGAGGAAGGAGTTGCAGGCTGGTAAAGTCCACGAGAAGGATACACGTGGTTCATCAAGATACATCAAGGCAGAGATGGAAAAGACCAAAGGAGCCCTGAGAGGGCAGACCTTGTCATTGGATGACTTTCCATCATCCGATACTGTCAAAAACAAAGGTTTCCGAAGGAGATTGCTGCATTAACCGCTGGAAGATCTGTGGCAAAAGACAGTGTGATCTACAAGCTGGACCCACGATTGGATGATGGCCTTTTGAGAGTTGGTGGACGGCTAAGCAGAGCAGCAATGCCTGAAGAAACGAAACATCCACTCATTCTGTCTAAAGATCAGTTCATCTCCACACTCATTCTGAGGCACATCCACAAACAACTGGGACACAGTGGACGAAATCATACATTGTCAAAACTCCGCAAGAAGTTCTGGATCACAAATGCCAATTTGGCAGTGAGGAAAATAATTGGAAAATACTGCTTCTGCAGACTTTACTGTGCAAGAATGGGAGAACAGAAAATGTCAGATTTGCCTAAGGAAAGGCTGCTGCCTGATTTACCTCCCTTCACAAATGTTGGAGTTGACTACTTTGGGCCGTTTGAAGTGAAGAGAGGCCGAAGTATGTGCAAGCGCTATGGGGTGATTTTCACTTGTCTCTCAAGCAGAGCTGTTCATTTGGAAGTGGCGGCATCCCTGGATAGCGATGCGTGTATCAACGCCATACGGAGATTTATCTGCAGAAGAGGCCAGGTTTCCCAGATACGTTCTGACAATGGAACCAACTTTGTGGGAGCAGAGCGAGAGTTGAAGGAGGCTCTTACATCTCTGAATCAGAATCGGTTGAAGGGAGCTTTGCTGCAGAATGGGATTCACTGGAGTTTCAACCCACCAGGGGAATCGCACCACGGCGGAGTCTGGGAGCTAATTATACGCATGGTGAGGAAGGTTCTCACTTCTGTTTTGCACCTGCAAACTCTGGATGACGATGGCCTGCACACGGTTTTGTGCGAAGTGGAGGCAATATTAAACGACCGCCCCATCACTAAACTTTCTGACGATCCTAATGATCTTGAACCACTAACTCCCAACCACATCCTTCGAATGAAGAGCAAGCCTGTCTTACCAGCTGGACTATTTGTGAAGGAGGATCACTATGTGAATAGGAGGTGGAAACAAGCTCAGTATATCGCTGGATTGTTTTGGAAAAGATGGGTACAGGAGTACCTCCCTCTCCTCGAAGAACGGCAAAAGTGGAGCCAACCCAGGAGGAATTTTGCACCTGGAGACATTGTGGTTGTGGTCGACTCTGCAGCTCCTCTTGGCCCCTTGGCAGAGTTTTGGAGACTTTTCCAGACAAGAATGGCCTGGTGCGCCCAGTGCACCAGACAAAGACCAACATATTAGAACGACCAGTAACCAAGCTTTGCCTATTGCACGAAGCAATAGTCTCAAAGACTTAAGACCTCTTACGAGAGATTTTTGTGGTACATCTGCTGTCACTTGATAACTATTTATGGCACATTGTCTCTTCATTGCATGTACATTGTGTAATTGTTATGCCTGCCGACATGCAACAATTAGGGGCCGGTGTGTTAGAGCCAATTTATGGTTTAGTGTTATATTCTGTTTATTTACATTTTATTGGGTTTCATTGTTCGGTTAATTCTATATTGCCCAGTAGGGGGCTCCACCTGCCTGTGGAGCGGTAAATTGTTTGGCTATTTAAACACCTACAGCACTGGGGATAAGCAGGTGTTTTGGGTTACGGATTGATTAGAAGAAAGCATACAGTTTTTGACCGTCGGCGTCGGTTTGGATATTTTTTGATGCTCTTGCCAAGGAATGTGCCGCTGATTCGTGTTTGTCATGGGATTGTGGATTTGGACGGGTTTGTGTGGTGTAAATAAACCCACCTGTGGAGTATCATCGCAACGGAACTGTGGAATCTAATTATTTTAACTGGCAAGTAGCAGAAGACGCGTCAATTACATGTATAGTCCGGATTCAGACACCTCATGGTTTGTAGGTTGTTTTTTTTTTAGTTTGAAAAGCAAAGTAAGTCAAGCCATTACACATCAGTTAGTTAATAACTGAATGAAACCATCAGACCTCAGAAGTACATCAGAATGTCATCAGTTTACTGTCTACTGTTTCTGTCTATATATGCATCTATATATTTGTTAAACCTCTTAAAATTAAAGCTTCAGTCCACACTTTAAATCACATCTTCACATTTTTCATGAAAACCTCAGAAGCTGCACCATCATTTTCTTCTGTGAACCTCGAAATAAATGTAACAAGCAGCTCTGATCAGGATCTTCATTCATCCATTCATTCTAAAGCAGAGGTCCATACCTCTTCTGTGTAACCTTAATTGTGGCTTCCAGCTGATATCCAGCAGTCTGTGTTGATGACAGATTTCTTCTCTGCACTGATTAAAATCTTCTGGAATCACTTCCAACTTCTCTTCACATCTGGACGTCTGAAGCAGAACAGAGGTTTCTGTGTCCTGATTCAATACAAGCTGCTCCTCCTGGTGGCTGCTGAAGAGCTCCTGCTGTTCCTCTTTAATCTGTGGAGGTTCTGGTTCCTCCAGTTCCTCTTTAATCTGTGGAGGTTCTGGTTCCTCCTGGTCCTGACTGGAGTTCTCCTCTTCATCACAAAGATGTCGGTCAGCTAACTCCTCCTCCTTCTCACAGACATGCTGTTGTGGAACATCTGGATGGACAGAGCAGCACAAAAGTGTTACTGAAGTAAAGATAGAAAATACAGTGCTGTGGAAAAGTATTTGCTTCCTTACAGATTTCTTCTGTTTTTTGTTTTTTGTCAAACTCAATAATCATAAAATGATACGTATGTTAAACATGAACACATGTACACACACACATTAAAACAATGATTAAAGACTGTCATGTGTTCCTATCTTTTTCTTTTAATGATGCTTTAGCTCAGTGAATTTAAAAAGCTTTCACATAATTCAAAATGTTGAGTTAGACATTTCAGAAATATCATAATCAAACGTGTAGATTTTGTTTTATTTTATTGTTTTATTTTATTGTTTTGTCTCTTCTTAGTTTAATTATTTGCTTTTATTTTGTTTTATTTTATTGTTTTATTTTCTTTTGTTGTTTTGTTTAATTTTCTTTTGTTTAATCATTTTATTTATTTTATTGTTTTGCTCTATTTTGCTCTTTTGTTTCATTTAGCTGGATAGCTGGATTCTCTTATGTATTAATATAGCTGTTCAAACTGTTTTGGAGTTTAAGTTAGAATGAAAAACATGGCCCACCCAAGATTTTCTCAGTCTGATATGGTCCTTCTTTAATAAATGGGTTTCTTGAAGAAATACAATGTCACACCTTAAATGTTTGAGATGATTAAATATTTTGGCTCTCTTTACAGGGACATTCAAACCTTTTACATTCCAGCTAATCAGTCGCACGTCATTCATGGTTTTTTCCACATCCATCTGAAAACAAAGAGGTAACGATGGCAGCGACCAGGCAAACCAGTGACAGCATGACAAACAACCTCTTCATTAGAGATAAAGAAAAATACACAGTTAGTAAAAAAAAAAAACACTGGGTGCTCTTTTCCAAAACCCCATCCCACATCCCAAACATTAATCTAACTAAACCCAAGCCTATACTTGTTTCTCTGTCGGAGGAAAGCTGCAGGCTACAAAACCCAATGTCAAAAACCTTCTGGTGGCACAACCTCGTCTCTCTCAATCACAGAATGCAAAGGCTCCCAGCAACTAAAAATATATTCAGAGCTTCTTGTACGCATAAAAAAGGCAAGTGGAAGTTTTAAAGAAAAAAAAACAATATTGATAATAACAAACTAAGAGCCAAAATGAAAAGGTAAAAGTAAATAAGTCCTAACAAGGTTCAACAATCAAGAAATTAAGGTATAACAGATCCAGAAGTCGTAAGGATAAACTTAGATAGTAAACATTTGTGTGAACAATCTCAAACTAAAGACCGGTATAATTCCGTGTCCCATCAGTAACGTCCAGAGTCAGTTTGCCAACCCACTCGGTAGGCTTGGGCGGTATCCAAATTTTGATACCGTCAAACTTCCCTCACATTTTACCGGGGTATACGGTATTCCCGCGACTATTAAGGCGAACACACACCACCAGCGGACGCCACGCGTGAAAACAGCCCCCCCCCCAATTATGTACCCCAGGCGCGCTGCCGTGGGGCTTCACGGTGCTGTACTATTCCCAGCGTTGACGCCCCTGGGAAAAAAAGGCGAGTTTACCTCGAAACAGCAGTTCAGTGCTTCAATATAAACTTGGCTCAACTACAGTTGTTATTTTTTTGTGTATTTCTTGCTTTTCACTTTAGTTTTAACTGTTCCTTCTCTGCTCCAGCTACTCTCTGCTGCCGAGGTGTGTTTGCTGAAACGCGCTTTATAGTAAAGTGTCTGATGCCGGACGTTTTAACTTCCTATAAATTCTTCAACATAAAAGTCCAACATTATTAGTTTCATTAGAAGCTTTTATTTTGAAGCAGCAAACTCAGGAAGTGTTGTTTTCATCGTCAGTACCTTAACAGGACGAGTCAAACCGAGATCAGCTCCAAGCGAACACGAATAAACGGTAAAATAAAGCAGAACACACAGCGATACAGGAGAGAAACCAAAATAAACTTTAAACCACAGAAATCATCCATTGCATTTTTTAATGACGGTATTGAAACTGATACCGCCGCTATTTTTAAATACCGGAAGTAAACGGTATTACCGTAATACCGCCCAAGCCTACTACTCGGTAGCGATCTTTTTATTATAAAATTACTGAGCATCATCGGCTGAATTGAAGGTGTGCACGTCGTTTCTGTGCATCACACGCAGGCGAGTGGAACCGCACGTTTTTCCGGTACAGATAGAGACCTATGAAATCTGTTTTATTTTTTCTCAAATTCTGTTTTAATTTTTTTTCATTTTCGGTGTTTTTCGGTTTTTATTTTTGAAAATTCCATTTTAAGCATTTTATGCTAATTTAACCCCAAGACAGTATATAAGGTGATGAAATATAGACAATTTATGCAATTATAACAGTAAACTTTAATGTTTTTGTACATATTGTGTCCAACAAAACAAATGTTTTGTTGACAAACAAAACAAGTTCAAAAGTTCTTTTTATGTAACAAATAACTAAGAAAAAAATACATCAAATAGGTAAAATCTATTCAAAGTTAAAAATCTATTTAATAGGGATGCACAATAACTGTTTTTTTAAACCGATACCGATAACTTTGAGCTCCTAAAGGCCGATACCGATAACACACACATATACTTAAGATCATTACTTCAATACTATGAACAAAACCAAAAACAGTTTTGACTCTTTAAATGAACAGATATTTATTTTTTACCATGAAAAACTATTGGCAAGCCTTTCAAACATTTTCATAAAGCTATCAAACAAACCTATTTGATATCTCACATCAACTTAAATAAGCTGCATTACTGACTGATATAAAAAATAAAGGCTCCTTGAACTGATGGAAATACATGCATCAGAATTACGAAAAAAAGAAAAAAAATGTATTCCTCAATGACAATAAAAATTAATGCACAGGTCATAATGTACTGACACAAGTTAGACTTGTCTGTGTAAATAAACTAAAAAAGTTCACTCCATAGTAACAAAGAAATTACGTTTAAAGGATTTTGGCTTGTGGTTCCATTCAAATGAATGCCTTTTAGTTAAAGTAAATGAGGTTTAGTAGTTTTGGGTGTTTTTTTTTAATCTCATGGAAGCTTTAGATGGGGGGGAAGAGATACTGGGAGCGGAGGGGTTGACTTGCTGCTGGCTTGCTCACGTTAGCTCCTGTTAGCGCGATTTCAAAACTCCATGGAAGCGACGATTATGTTTCAGGTGGCTGATCGGGTTTGACGTATTAAAGCTTGTGCTATTTTTCCCTCCTTCGCTTGGAGCATTTGTCACAAATAACCAGCTAACTATCTTACTCTGAAACTTTAACAAAGTTCTACACCATCGCTGCGATGTTTGTTAGTTTTTATCAGCGTACTGTTCCACAATGCTGCATTCAAGTTGTAACGTAAATTCCTCCTTAACAGGACGAGTCAAACCGAGATCAGCTGCAAGCGAACATGAATAAACGGTAAAATAAAGCAGAACACACAGTACACACAGCGATATAGGAGAGAAACTAAACTTTAAACCACAGAAATCAATTCAGAGGCTAAATTAATGATTTTAAATTAAATTGTTTTTTTATGACGGTAATGAAACTGATACTGCTGCTATTTTAAAATACCATAAGTATAAGGTATTACCGTAATACTGCCCAAGCCTAATATTGACACACTAAGTGAAATGGAAAAAGGCAAGCCCATCCCTTCTAAGAGAAGTAGAGAATCCGATTCTGCTCACAGCTCCCCGGAAAAATCTACCAGCTCTGAGTTTAGTGACATTTTGATTTCAATTCATGAGAAGCTCTCAGGCTTGGACTCCAGGATCGCTCTGATAGAAATTTAGCACAGAGTTCCAGCAATTATGAGAGAGTTTGGAGTTTATCCAAGAACAGATAGCTGCGTTAACGAGAGAGAATAATTCGCTTCGAGATTCTGTTTCAGCCCTGACAGAAAAACTCGAAACAGTGAATGGAGAAAATAAGGAAATGAAAGAATCAATCTTGGACTTGCAGTCGCGTAGCATGAGAGACAACCTCGTCTTTTCCGGCTTACCAGAAGAAACAAAAGATGAAAATCCCGAACAGCTGATCAAGGACTTTATGGTCACGCAGCTTAAAATCCCTGCCAAAACTGTTTAGGGAATCAGCTTCCATCGTGTACACCTGATCAGCTATAAAAATCCAGCAAATAAATGTCTGCGTCCCATTGTGGCAAAGCTCGAACACTTTAAGCACAAGCTACATGTGCAGAGCCACGGGAAAAACTTAAAAGAAACGGACTTTGGACTGAATGACCAGTTTCCACGTGAAATCCTCAACAGACAGAAAGTTCTCTTCCAGATCAGAAAACAATCCATGAAGGAAGGGAAACGGGCCGTTGTCGCGGTTGACAGACTGTACATCAATGGACAACTGTACCGCGATAAGAACACCATACCCCTGGCTCTTCTAACTTCCCAAAAATCATTCACAAAAGCTATTGTTAATAGTTAAGTACACCTATATATTTCAATGATTTAATAATTCGCACACAGGTCACTGAAAACACTCAACTCCCACCTTTTCTCTTCTTTTCTTAGTTTTATTCATGTCTTTTTTTTCTTTTGTCCATGTATGTGTTTTAGTGTTTTCCATTTTTCCTTATGTTTCTTCCCACCTTGTCTCTCACTTCTCTTTCCTTTCTAAGAAACTCTTTAAGGCAAACAACACACCACAGACTAATTTATATACATCCTTTACACCTTTACTGAACACTTCTTTATATTTTGTGGCAAACGGATTCTCAGGCTTTTATAAATATTCCCATTTTTCATACAGCAACATGAATCAGGCTACAAAATTCTAACATTATGAATTCATTAAAATTAGTAAGTTGGAACATCTGAGGAATAAATCCACAAGCAAAAAAAAAAATAATATTTGACTATATAAATAAATTACAAGCTGGGGATGATTTATAATTATTAAAATCACAGTAGACAACAGCCCAGTAATAATAGCCAGCGTTTATGGGCCAAACAAAGATGATTCAGCTTTCTTTCATACCTTCTTTACTGCTCTTTCCAATTTATCAAGTTCACCAATAACTATAGGTGGAGGCTTTAATACAGTTCTCAACCCTGCACTTGATAAATCTGGTAACACCAATCGAACCTATAACTACCAATCTTCAGAAACAGTTAAACAGTTCATGGCTGATCTGGGTCTTGAGATGGGTGGAGACTAAACCATCCAAAAGATAAAGAATTTTCATTTTACTCACAAGTCCATTACTCTTACTCTCAAATCGATTATTTCCTGATTAGCAACTCCATTATCTCAAAAACAGCCGACATAGTAATACATCCAATTATTATCAATTATCAGGCACCAATCTCTTTGATTCTAAATATGAACATGTCAAAACCAGCAACAGATGGCGTTTTAATACATCACTACTGGATGATCCTGACTTTGAGAATTATATTAAAAGAAAATGAGCATCCTTCCTTGAAATTAACGACTCACCACAAATTGCTCCTTCACTTCTTTGGGAAACAGGGAAAGCAGTGCTAAAAGGACAAATTATTTCATACTCGACTTATTAAAAAAAGTTAGAACACTAAGAAGAACAAAGTTTGGAAAAAAGATTAAAGAATTAGAATTAACAAATGCTAATAACCCCACATCTGAAACTCAATCAGAACTACAAAACTGTAAATTACAAATGAATGAATATTTAAATAAATAAAATACATTTCTCATCCAGAGACTCAGGCATGAGCAGTTTGAATACAGCAATAAATGCAGTAAATATTTGGCTAATCAGATTAAGAGGAATAAAGAAAAATCAACAATATCCACAACTGTAAACCCAGAAGGCAAAATAAATGACACCAGAAGAAATAAATGAAACATTCAGGAACTTTTATAAGAGCCTTTATTCCTCTCCAAATAAAGCAAATCTAAAAGATATTAATACATTTCTAAATGATATTAACCTGCCTCGCCTTACAGAAGATCATGTTAAAGAACTGGAGAAGCCAATTACCATAACAGAACTCCATAAAGCTCTTAAACTTATGTCTAATAATAAATCACCAGGTCCAGACGGCTTCCCTGCTGAATTTTATAAACACTTTTGGAACATCCTAGCACCAGTATTTATACGACTGACAGATGATATCAAACAAAAATCTCAGCTTCCAACAGAAATGAACACTGCTACTATCTCTTTAATATTAAAACCTGGTAAAGACCCCACATCCTTATCAAGTTATCGTCCACTGTCTTTAATTAATACGGACACAAAAATCATAAGTAAAGCATTGGCACTCCGAATAGAAAAAATAACTCCACTTATTATCCACTCGGATCAAACAGGTTTCATCAAAGGAAGACAGTCCTGTAATAATCTACGTAGACTATTTAATTTAATTCATCATACGTCACAAAAACACACCAACAGCGATATTTTCATTGGATGCAGAAAAAGCATTTGACAAGGTTAGTTGGGACTTTTTATTTCAAACACTTAAAAAATTTGGTTTTGGGAATTCATTCATCCTTTGGATAAGTATTCTTTACAACTCACCTATGGCAACAGTTACCACAAACGGCATAATTAGAGCCCTATGGAATCCGCGATCACGGAATCGCGGACGGAATCACGGAATTGGAGATTAAAAACGGAATTCACTTTAAATGCACAATAAACAGAACTGAACGGCAATTTGCGTAAGTTTTTTTTTTTTCTCCCGGACTAAAAGGAACTTTTCTTTCGAGAAAATGTTCCAAGAGTGTTCATGAAAAGGTGTGGACACTAGCTTCTCTGCCCCCGCTTTCCTCATCATAGAAAAAAAAACACGTCGAAGCGGCACCCGAGAAACCGGCGAAGAAGCAAAGGAACTAGCGGTTTACTTTCAGGTACAGGGCAGAGAAGTTTATCCGAGATTATTATGTGTCTGGCAATTTAAAATTCTGCAAGTTTTGCCAGCACGCGATTGAATGGACACAAAATATACGCGCAAGGATCAGTTCCATCCATCCATTAGCTCCCGCTTGGTCCGTAGTCGGCTCGCGGGGCAACAGCTTCAGCTGAGACCCAGACCTCCCTCCCCCCGGCCGCTTCCACCAGACCAGCTGAGAGATATCATCTCTCCAGCGGGTCCTGGTCTGCCCCGTGGTCTTCCAACAAGGATCAATTAATGAGTGAAAAGCACAAACGTAAAAAGGCGAGAGTCACTCACTGAGCTAAACACAAAGAGGCTAATAATTATTTATTTAAACGGCTGTCTGTCTGTGTTCACTGCTTTGGATTTCATAGCATCTACATCAGCTGTAGTAAATATAGTTTTTTCTGTTATCAGACACAGTTTGTCATGACATACCTGAAAAATATCATGTACGTTATGACAAACTGTCTGATAACAGAATAAATCAAACAAACTAAAATTATTAGTTTACTGCTGTTGCAATTTTTCTTTTTTGCACTTTAAATTGATTTTACCTATTTGAATTATTTTTTTTCTTATTTATTACATAGAAAAAACTAGATTTTTTTTTGTTAAAAAAAACAATGTTTTGTTGGACACAATATGTTTAAAAGTATAAAAACATTAAAGTTTACAGTTATAATTGCATAAATTGTCTATATTTAATTACTTTATATACGGTTTTGGGGTTAAAATTTGCATAAAATCCTTAAAAACGGAATTCTCAAAAATTAAAAACCGAAAAACACCGAAAATGAAAAAAATTAAAACGGAATTTGAGAAAAAATAAAACGGATTTCATAGGGCCCTACATAATGTCACAGCGTTTCACTTTACACCGGGGTACAAGGCAGGGATGCCCACTTTCTCCATCCCTATTTGCTATTTTTATAGAACCTCTCGCAGCAGCTGTACGTAAGCATAGTAAAATCTCAGGAATACAGACAGGAAATGCAACACATAAGATTCAAGATCTTTATTTGTTACGTACGCAATTATACATTGTACATGAGTTTAAAATGAGTTTATATGCAAATGACATTCTTTTATACCTAAAAAACTCATCGACATCCCTCCCCAAACTATCACTCTAATAAATTCCTTCTCCAAGATCTCAGATTACACTATTAACTGGGCTAAATCCACCATCCTACCACTAAACCTCAGTACTGCAAAAACAGTACTTCTTTCATTTAAAACAAACAATATTAAATATCTAGGATTAAATATTTTCCCCTAAATTGTCAGAATTAGCTTGCCTTAACTATAATCCTCTATTAAAAACAGTAAAAGGAAACCTTAAACGTTGGATGAACCTACCAATAAACCTAATAGGCAGAATTGCCACAGTTAAAATGACCATCCTTCCTATGATTAACTATATTTTTCTAATGATCCCAATTAAACCTCCAAGCTCTTGGTTTAAATCTTTAGATAATATAATTTAGTCTCGCAATATTATTGGAAAAACAAGAAAGCTCAAATTAAATTATCCACACTACAGAAATCCAAATCTAAAGGCGGTTTGGAAGCTCCAAACTTCTCTTATTATTTCCTTGCAAACAAAATCCAATATATTTAAATAAATGGATAAATGGATAAATCCTAAGCAATGTGACTCTTCATGGATGGATTTAGAACAATTATTTTGCAAAGAAATCAATATTTTCGATTTGCCTTTCATAAGTCGCTCAATTACTTGCCATTCCTGTTTTAAAAACCCAATCATAGCTACAACCTTGACAGCCTGGTGGGATTTCTACCAGATAGCTATTACCAGCATCTCACCAAATAAATACACACCTATCTGGAATAATCCTGACTTCCAAATAAACCAGAAACCCTTAAATTTCAAGTCACAGATTAACAAGGGCATCGCCCATCTCAATCGTATCTATGAAAATAATTTTATGGTTACACTTGCTCATCTTGTCCAGAAATACAACATTGAACAAAAGCAATTCTTAGAATATCTTCAAGTTAAAACTATCATACAAACTAAAATGAATAAAACACCTAACCTCAGTCTCCCACCATTGATCCTAGAATTCACTAGAATCTCTAGTCACTAAAAAAATCTTCTAAAAATCGTCTAGAATTTATAAATTAATTTCAACAATTGACCGTACAATCTCAGTCCCTTCAATCAAATGGTAGCAGGACTTAGAACTCACCACCAATCAAAATCAGAATCAGAATAGACTTTATTGCCAGGTACGATTTTACACATACGAGGAATTTGTTATGGCGATGAAGGTGCATGCGATAAAAATATAAAAAATACAAACAATGTAAACTAAAAAATTGCGATGTAAATATATATATACACACAAGATTTTTTTATTTTTTTTTTAGCATTGAGGACACAGTGACCGAGAGTGATGTGCCATGAAATGTGCAAATGAACAGGTAGTGCAGTCTGAACGTTAATGTAACGTATAGTGTTCTGGGTTCTGTCAATGTGACAGTAGTGTCAGAGTCAGAGGTGGAGAGTGAGGGGTGTCGGGGGATTCCGAGTCTTATTAATAAGGCTGACAGCAGATGGGAAAAAACTGTTCTTGTGGCGTGAGGTTTTGGTCTTGATGGACCGCAGCCTCCTGACAGAGGGGAGTGACTCAAAGAGTTGGTGTCAGGGGTGGGAGGGATAAGCCACAATCTTCCCTGCACGCCTCAGGGTTCTGGAGGAGTCCAGGTCCTGAAGAGATGGGAGATTGCAGCCAATCACCTTCTCAGCTGAATGAATGACACGCTGCAGCCTGCTCTTGTTCTTGGTGGTGGCAGCAGCATACCAGATGGTGATGGAGGAGGTGAGGACGGACTCAATGATGGCTGTGTAGAAGTGCACCATCATTGTCTTCGGCAGACTGAATTTCTGCAGCTGCCTCAGGAAGGTACATCCTCTGCTGTGCTTTCTTGATGAGGGAGCTGATGTTCAGCTCCCACTGAAGGTCCTGGGAGATGACAGTTCCCAGGAAGCGGAAAGACTCCACAGTGTCAATAGTGGAGTCACAGAGGGTGATGGGGGCAGGGGGGGCTGAGTTCTTTCTGTTGGCCACAACCATCTCCACTGTTTTTAGAGCATTGAGCTCGAGGCAGTGGGTCTGTGGGTGCGAGATGTGTTTTCCCAGCTTCACATACTGTTTCCTGTCAGACAGGAAGTCTGTGATCCACCTGCAGGTGGAGTCAGGCACGCTCAGCTGGGAGAGCTTCTCCTGTAGCAGAGAAGGGATGATGGTGTTGAAAGCAGAGCTGAAATCCACAAACAGGATCCTGGCGTAGGTTCCTGAGGAGTCCAGGTGCTGGAGGATGAAGTGGAGGGCCAGGTTGACAGTGTCGTCTACAGACCTGTTGGCTCTGTAGGTGAACTGCAGGGGGTCCAGGAGAGGGTCAGTGATGGCTTTGAGGTGTGAGAGCACAAGGCACTCAAAGGTCTTCATGACCACAGAAGTCAGGGCGATGGGTCTGAAGTCGTTAAGTCCTGTGGTCCTTGGCTTCTTGGGGACGGGGATGATGGTTGAGGTCTTGAAGCAGGCTGGCACGTGACAGGTGACCAGTGAGGCGTTAAAAATGTCTGTGAACACTGGAGACAGCTGATCAGCACAGTGCTTCAGGGTGGATGGGGAGAGTCCGGTCCAGCTGCTTTTCGGGGTTCTGTCTCTTAAAGAGTTTGTTGACGTCCCTCTCATGAATGCAAAGAATCGTCACAGCGGGGGGTGGAGATTACTGGAGCTGGAGCTGTTGGGAGGGGTTGTGGGGGTGGATGGTTGCAGGACTGTCTCTTTGTTTTTCAAAATGATAGTAGAAGTCGTTCAGGTCGTTGGCTAGGCGTCGATTATTGATGGAGTGGGGGGCTTTAGGCTTGTAGTTGGTGATCTGCCTAAGCCCATTCCAGACAGACGCAGACTCGTTAGCTGAGAATTGGTGTTGGAGCTTCTCAGAGTACAGTCGTTTAACTTCTCTCACCGCCTTGCTATACTTGTACTTTGCCACTCTGAATCTGTCTTTGTCCCCACTCCTGAAGGCCTCTTCCTTTGCCAACCTTAGCTGTCTGAGTTTGGCTGTGAACCAGGGTTTGTCGTTGTTGTAACCCACCCTGGTGCGTGATGGGACACAGCAGTCTTCACAAACACTGATGTATGACGTCACAGCCTCTGTGTACTCATCCAGATTGTTGGTAGCAGTCTTGAAAACATCCCAGTCAGTAGAGTCCAAACACGCCTGGAGATCCTCCACTGCTTCACTGGTCCACTTCTTTGAGGTCCACACTGCAGGTTTGCAGAGCTTTAGTTTCTGCCTGTAGGCAGGAATCAGGTGGAGCATGGCATGGTCAGAGTGACCCAGTGCAGCACGGGGGACGGTGTGATAAGCACCTCTGATTGTGGTGTAACAGTGATCCAGAATTTTCTCCTCTCTGGTCGGGCATTTAACAAGCTGTCTATATTTTGGTAGTTCATGAGTGAGGTTACCTTTGTTAAAGTCACCAAGGACAATAACTAAAGAGTCCGGGTTGGCCCACTCCACACACAGGATCTGGTCGGCGAGTGTACGCTGTCCGTTCTGCACGTCGGCCTGAGGCGGGATGTAGACACTGACCAGGATGAATGAAGCGAACTCCCGGGGAGAAAAAAACAGCTTACAGTTTATGAGTAAAGATTCCAGGTCAGGAGAACAGTGCTGCTGGATCACTGTTACATCGTTGCACCAACCGCTGTTGACGTAAAAACAGATTCCTCCACCTTTAGTTTTGCCAGAAAGTTCTGTGTTTCTGTCCGCGCGGTAGAGTTGGAAGCCCGCCAGCTGCAGTGCAGAGTCCGGTATTAATCCACTCAGCCACGTCTCCGTGAAGCACAAAACCGCAGATGAAGAAAAGTCCCTGTTTTTGCCCAACAGCAGTTGCAATTCCTCCACTTTGTTGGGCAGTGAGCGCACGTTGGAGAGAAATATTCCCGGGAGTGCTGTGCGGTGTCCGCGCTGGCGGAGGCGCATGAGCGGTCCGGCTCGCTTTCCTCTCCTCCGGCGCTTCACTGCGTGCGCAAATGTGACAGCACTTTTGACCAAAATGTCCAAAATTTCCAGAGTTGTGAGCAGAAAACTAGGAAATAAATCCTCTGGAGTTGTTGCCCTGATATTCATAAGCTTTTCTCTGGTGAAGGAGCTCTGGGTTCCATTGCAAAAAACAGAATAAAAGCACAAAGCAAAACAAAACAACGTGCACAAACACACCGAGGCAAACGTCCGCGGCGCCATCTTGGATGATGATACCAATGAAGACCTCTGGCCCCAAAGTTGCAAAAATATATTTTATTCAGCTGCTAATGCAAATCTACAACTCATACAATCTAAAATTATCTGCAGAGTGCACTTTACTGGGGAAAAAATGTTTAAAATGGGCTTTTAAGACACAAAAATATGCTTACATTGTACACAGAAAGCAGTTGGCTCCTACATGGTATATGCAGGAATCCTAAAGTTGAATTTACTACCTTTTACTACCTTTTTTACTACCTCCCCAATATTTTTTACTACCAACACAACATCGATCAGCGGCCTTATTTTTTTTTATAGCTTAAACATAACCCACCAACTTGACACTTCGTAAAACAAATGACAACAACCATACGTGAATAAAAATCAATAAAAGTGTGTCATGTGTCACGTGGATATCCAGTTGTTTTTTTTTCGCCGCCTGGTTCAGAGACTCATCGAACATGAGTACAAATGGCCCTGCGTCATTTACGCTTTTTATGAGTAGCTTCTTAAAATGTGGCGCAATGCCAAATCGAACCATGGTGGAAGTCTTATCCTTGCCACAAGCGAAGCTTTTCGCGATGTCAGAGTCACTGAACATAGTAGCGAATAATTCCCCAACCCCTTCATTGGAATTATAAGAATGATGGTTTGCAGCGGTATTCAAGCACCACAGAATTTCAGCTCTGAGAGCCGACATTGGTACCTGTAAAGTCTGCTGTCTATCCGCTGCAGCTGTAGTGGTGCTACTAGTCGTGGTAGACCTACTGTAGGGCCCTATGAAATCCGTTTTATTTTTTCTCAAATTCTGTTTTGATTTTTTTCATTTTCGGTGTTTTTCGGTTTTTAATTTTTGAGAATTTCGTTTAAAGCATTTTATGCAAATTTAACCCCAATACAGTATATAAAATAATGAAATATAGACAATTTATGCAAATATAACTGTAAACGTTACTGTTATCATACTTTTAAACATATTGTGTCCAATAAAACATTCATTTTATGACAAAGAAAAAATTCAAGAAAAAAAACTAAAATAGGTAAAATCCATTTAAAGTGAAAAAAAAGAAAGGAATTTCAACAGCTGTAAAGTAATCATTTTAGCCTGTTTAATTTATTCTGTTATCAGACATAGTTTGTCATGATGTACCTGACATTTTTCAGGTACGTCATGACAAACTGTGTCTGATAACAGAATAAACTATATTTACTACAGCTGATGTAGATGCTATGAAATCCAAAGCACTGAACACTGGTTGTGTGTCAGTGTGATTTTTTTCTTTAGGTGTTCCAGCTGTTACAGCCTCTTTGTGTTTTGATCAGTGAGTGATTCTCGCCTTTTTATGTTTGTGCTTTTCACTCGTCCAGTGATCCTCGCACGTATCTTTTCATGTCCATTCAATCGTGTCCTGGCTAAACTAGCAGAACACTGAATCACCAGACACATAATAATCTCGGAGAAACTGCTCTGTTCTGTACCTGGGAGTCAGCCGGTAGTTCCTTCGTTTCTTCGCCGGTTTCTCAGGTGGCCGCTTTGACGTGTTTTTTTTTTTTTTTTTTTATTAATGAGGAAAGCGGGGGCAGGAGGCGGAGAAGCGCGCAGTGTCCCAGCTTTTCGTGACCCCCGTTGGAACATTTTCTTGAAAGAAAAGTTCCTTTCGGGCCGCCCCGGTAGAGCAGTGGTTAGGGCAGGCGGCCCATGTACAGAGGCTACAGTCCTCGTGCGGCTAATCGCGAGCTCGACTCCCGGCTTGTCGGCTCCTTGCCGCGGGTCTTCCCCGTTCTCTCTGCCCCCCTTCCTGTCTCTATCCACCATCAATACAAGTCACTAGTGCCAAAAAAATCTTAAAAAAAGAAAAGTCACTTTTAGTCCGGAAGAAAAAAAACAAACTTTTGCGCAAATTGCTGTTCAGTTCTGTTATATTGCGCATTTAAAGTGAATTCCGTTTTTAATCTCCAATTCCGCGATTCCGTCCGTGATTCCGTGATCACGGATTCCATAGGGCTCTACTACTGGTTTGCCGCGAAGGCTGTGGAGTTGATGCTAGTCTGTGCATGGCTGAACATCGAAATAGGGAGCTGCTCCCGCCGCACCCGCATCCTCTGCTGGTGAATGGACGAAGCACTGTGTGATTTCACCGCAGTAACGCCGTTCCATGTTAAATTTATTGTTTTTTTGCACACACCGCAGAATGCTTCTCTGTCATTGCCCATGACCGGCTTAAGCCAATCTTTAAACAACAGATCATCGAGCCAAGTCTGTGAAAACCTGCATTTCTCCATTTTCCTCGTATTTTCCTGGAGCCGAGTGTCAACTAGCTAGTCTCGGGGACTCTGCTAACGTCATACACACGTTAGATTGGATCAATCCCACAAGCTCCACTCTGATAGGCTATCAACACTCAGGTCCTATATACCGTATATATATATATATTTTTTTTTATTCATGAGATGAAGTTAAACACGCAAACAGAAATATTCAGAACAAATGGAATATATTGAGGCGGAGATGAAAAATTTACTACCAGGTCAAATTTTGTTTGTTACCTTTTACTACCTTTCAAGGGCCTTAATTTGGACCTTTTTTTTTTTACTACCTTTTACTACTGCGCGGACACCCTGCCCTACTTTCACGCCATCTGGGAATGTACACCAGTTAAAACCTTCTGGCTCAATATTATCAAAACTCTCTCCCAACTTCTGGACTGGAACATCCCAGTATCATTCCTCCCCCACGCCATGCGGCTCTTCAACACCTCTCGGGGGAAACAATAACACAAATTGCACCTTCATTGTAATGCTATTTTATATTTTTATGGCACCCTCATTTGCAATGCTACTTTATATTTTTTGCACCTTCATTTGCAATGCCATTTTATATTTTTTATTTTATTAACCTTATTCCTATCTTGTTACTTATTTTATTGCTTTAAGTTACTTATCTTGTTGCTTTTTTTTTTACTATTTGTACTCGCAAGCTGCTGGAACTGCAAATTTCTCTTTGAGATGAGTAAAGTATTTATCTATCTATCTATCTATCTATCTATCTATCTGTCTATCTATCTGTCTATCTATCTATCTATCTATCACCTTCCCTCTGTTTAATGGGAGACTCTTCCATGACAACCCTGGAAATAACTCCAAGAAAATGCTCTTTATCACCTTAATCATTGCCAAAAAAAAAAATTCTTGTAAATTGGAAAACAAAAAACTCAATTAATATTACTCTCTGGAAAAATTTTTAATCGACTTCATTGCAATGGAAAAATTGTCAGCCAGAATAAAAAAAATCAAAATGACACTTTTGATCAAATTTGGGACAAAATGAGTCGATCTTTACATCTGCAACATAGATCGTCCCTAAAGGATCTGTGATTGAGCATTATGTAAATCCTTGACTGTGGGAGGATAAAAGAAACACACAACTGAAACAAAGATTTCTTAAATCTACTCCCACCATAACTGCCCACAGTTGGCTTGATCTCCTTCAGCCTAAGAATCGTTGATATAAACTTATTGATCCTGGGGGACGGATAAGATTTGGCATAATTTTTTACGATGGATTACCGTCGTCATTATTATCAAACCACGTGTGCATTTTTCTTGGTAATATAACGAGGGATGTCCCGATCCCGATCCCCTGATCGGATCGGCCTTCGATCGTAAAAATTTAAGGTGGATCGGATCGGCCGATCAACATTATTATAACACGCCGATCTTTTTTTCATTATTTTTTTCCTCAAAAAGTGATCCTGATTAACACAAATTAATAAAGTAATCATATTACACAAACAACAATATTTTTTAAACTATATACATTTAATAATTTGCACTGAAATGAAGTTTCCCAGCAGCGCTGTCTTGTATTCACCTTAAAAGTTTTAAGACCGGCGGCGTCAGGCTAAACTTTAGCAAAAATATCAGCAGTGTGGCAGCACTATAAAATTACAAAGACCGACGCTTTGACTGCGACTTGAAACGTGTGGAAGGCTGAGATATCACGAGGGGTAAGTAAGAAGAGAGTTTACAACACCACCAATCTAATAAGACACTTAAAAAAGCACGCAGCACCGATCACCGCAGCCTTCTGTCAGGTGCCGTGGTGCCGACGGCTGCAGCTTCAGAGCTGCTGCCGTCTGCACCAGCTTCGGCAGCAAACGCTCTGTGAAACTTTTAAAAGAAAGAAACTCCCGAAAGACTCGGAGAAATATAGAAAAATCACCGAGCTAATCGCGGAATGTATTACTGAGGATGACCAGCACATTTACAAGGCATTTAACCGTCTCATTAATTACCTCGAGCCTCGTTCCCGTCATTACATGAACGACAAAGGACACAAAGGTGCGCGAACATGTGCAGCGGGTCTTGAAAGAAGTTAAGTTAATATTTTATGTTATTTTTATTCTGATGTGATTTCTTTGATTGCAAAGACTTCTGCTAGTGTTTTCATTGCCTTAAACTGCTAGCCAAGTTCACCTGCTGCTATTTAAATGGAAGTGCTATGTTCTTTGGTACTGAGACTGTTCAACAGTCACTGTTAAGAAAGAAGAGTGTTTAAATAAGTGATTGTTTATTTTATGAGATGATAAAAGCTATTAATCTCAGCTTGGATGCAGGCCTATTTATTAATGTACACAGGAAATAAAATGCACAGGAAATTAAACTCTGTTTAAAAAAAGTGAAATCGGATTGGAAAAAATCAGAAATCGGCCGATCATCAAAATTAAAAGATCGGAATCGGATCGGGACCCAAAAAACGTGATCGGGACATCCCTAAATATAACATTATCTCGCCTTCCCAGTGAGTGTGGGCCACCGGCCCCCAATCGCTCTGGGTCAGGGTTCATGTGTTGTTGCCAGGGTTCTTGCCCCCGTTTGCGCTGTGTCTCTGGTGGTTGGGGCTGGGGTGGGCCCTGGGGGCCAGGTGGGATGAATGCCGTCTCTTCTAATCAGACCAATTTTTCTCCCCAAAACATCTGCCAATTGTCAATAAAGGCCACGTCATTTGCTGGACACCAAGACAACCAGCGACGGAGCAATGACATGTGGCTAAACATATCGTCACTGGTTGAATTAGGAAGTTACTTAATTACTTTTAAATGACAGTAACCATTAATATAGAGTATATTACCTTTAGGGAGTAACTTGCCCAACACCAACTATGGTCAACATCAGTGGCAACAATAATCCAGCGGAAGTTTAGCATCATCTTTGAAGAATGAGGCATTTTGGAAGGTTAAGTTACAACACTTTAACTTTATAAAGAGAGACTCAAGTGGACTGTGGCTTTATGTTTGTCCATTTTTCTATGGTGATCTTTAATGTACCTTACTATGTCATTTCTACTGGGTATTGGATTTATTATGGCTCAAACATCAGGAAATAATGAGCAAGGATTTCATGTGATTGGTCTTTTGATTTCATCCACATCTGTGCGAAAGCACGTCATGTACAATTAGATGTGATTATTCTCTGACAATGGGAGACATTCTTGTTTATAAAATAATATGATGCAATATGATTATAATACAATATCACAGACATTGTGACTCTTCTATTAGATGTGCAAGAAAATGTGATTTGACAATGGTATATGTGACATATAAGTTTTATTACCACTTGAGACCGTGCGTCTGTCTCTTTTGGCTGCTTTGGGCCTCCGTACCGTACGTTCTGATATAGAAGCGCATTTGAAAGCTTGGCGACGGCGAGCGTGACCAGAGGGGTGTACTACGAAGCGAGATTAGAGGGTTAGCGAGGTATGTTGAGTCTAAAAGCCAGGATTTCCAGTACCACGAAGGTGGCTCTCTTTTAACCTGTTAACGTTCCGACGGCCCGCCCGCGGCCGAATTTCTGTAGTTTCCGAAACTAAACTGTAATTTACACAGCTCAAATGTTACGTGAGGCACTCTGCGACATATCTTTGGAAAGCTAAGATTCTGTGATTCAATCAATGTAAACCATTTCAGGATATAATCATAACAGCAGGTACAATCAACGCCTTTGTCACACCACAAACAAACAAACAAACAGGGAGTTACGAAATCGACGCAACTCACCTTATGAGCGTTATAAAAGTCGTCCGATCAAAAATTCCCACAAAAATGGTCTGGTTTGAACTCACAAAGGTCCAGTCGTTCCAATTCAGTAAAGTATTTAGTCCAAAATGCATTATTATACCAGAAATATCCACAAAAAAACACCACTGGTAGCTGGTCGGTGTTCAGTAACTTCCGTGTTTTCTTCATCATAAAACGCTTCTTCCTGTCCTGACATACCTGTGTGTGGTCTCAAAATGGAGGGGGGCTTCTGATCTTTTGATTGACACCTCATACAGCCATATAGCAGCCTCGCTGCCCTTTCCACAGCCTAAAATAGCCAATAAGGGCCAACATTGAAACGAAGCCATCTCCTATTTTGAGTGATGAAAAAACCAGCCAGTTAGAATCAATCATGCTGATGACTGACGCATTGAAATAGCCAATGAAATTCTGAAAACACGATGTGCCGGTTGAAGGGGTGGAGATAACGGGGAAACCAAAGGGACCGATGCGTAATGCAAATTGTCTTCATTCAGGCTGCGTGCGTAAACGTGCGTAACAGCAAGGCGCATCACAGTGTGGACTGTTTCTCAGCGTGTTTGACTCTAGGAGCGTAGAAAATGGCGAAAAGGACGCAGAAGACTAGATTTACAGTCCAAGAAGCAATGAAAGAATGTGACAGGGACAGTGACGAATCAGGAAAGGAGTTATCAGAGGAAGAGAGCGACATGTCATTTGTTGATTCCTGCGCAGAGGATATGTTTGCCGTCGGAGAGGACATTGCTCTGGATAAGTAAGTATTTGATCAGCTTATATTATATTATTACGTATATTATATCATAATTGGTAGTATTCTTCATATTATTACGTATTACTGTATATTTCGACATAAAAAAAGCATCACTTTGAAAAATAGATACAAATGCCTTTGTTTGTGCGTGGTGGGGGATAGGGGGCTGGGGTGTGTGATGTGTGCGTGTTTGTTGGGGGTAGGGTATGTATATATGTGTGTGGGGGGGGGTGGGGGGGGTGTGCTTGAGTGTGGTTTGTTGGGGGTTAGGGTATGTATATGTGTGTGGGGGGGTTGGGGGGGGTGTGCTTGCGTGTGTGTTTGTTGGGGGTTAGGGTGTGAATATGTGTGTGGGGGGGTTGGGGAGGTGTGCTTGCGTGTGTGTTTGTTGGGGGTGGGGTGTGAATGTGTGCCTCTCTACCCCAGACCCCTCTGTGTTTCATTGTGCAAAGCAGTAGATAAGAAAAGATGGAAAGTTTTGTGATGACTTATTCTTTATTTTCACATAATAGGCAGCCATCTGAGGATTCAGATGTGGACTGGGAGCCAGTCAGCAAGCAGTCACAGAGAGAGGATAGCAGTTCATCAGGTGAGGAGCTCCATCCTCCAAACTGTCCAGAGAGGTTCTGCCAGCACCAGAACATCGAAAGGTGTTGCACATATTTATGTTTTGTATATATATTTTTCATTGTTGTTCCAGGTGTATGGGTGGAATGGACCTGTCTGACGCTCTGATCGGATATTACAAAGTACTTCACAAGACAAGGAAGTGGTACAAGACATTTTTCTACCATTTCATGGACATCGCAATCGTGAATGCCTTCCTCCTCCACACAGACATTGCAAAGGGTAGAGGAGAGGTCCCTCTAACCAGAAGGCATTCCGGGAGACCCTCGCCGTGCAGCTGGCAGAAGCAGGGTCTTCTTCCACAGCCAGACCTGTCCCACCTCCTGCTCCGCGTGGAGCACATCACATACCAGTTTTCATCAGTGGGCAGAGGACTGCTGGTAGGCTGAAGTGCAGGCACTGTCATGCAAAAACACCAGTGAAATGCTCCTCGTGTGATGTGCATTTGTGCTTCATAACTACAAGAAATTGCTACAGTGACTGGCATGCTGCCAACCCATAAATGGTTATAATTGTAAATATGTGAATAGTTTGCTGTGTTGTTGCTGTGTTTTTATATAAATTACATTTTTCCACAACAACACTTGTTTTTGACTCTTTTTATATGCAAAGTTTAGATTTATGGTTCAGTAACTTTTTTTCAGCAATATTGATAGTGAATCTGGATGTGGGATAGGATACCTCTAAGTGTCACCTTTCATTAGAGGCCAAGATTATGACTGTACGATGAAGCGTTCAAGAGTTATGTCCTTTTATCCGAGGTATGTGGCCATGTTTATCCAAGTGCCATTTTGGAGTCTCCAAATGTGCCATTTTTGGAAACGCCAAGACATACTCTTACAAAACGTGTGTAAAATACTCATTTTAGTGGTATTGTTATCAAATTTGAACTTGCACTAGGTAAGGCTTCATGCTGTGGTCCTATTGTGTTTCCAGCTAATAGGTCACAGCTGCACTCATCTGCAGACATCTGTTTACAAAAAATTCAGGCGGAATAAAAACTTATATTTCAGTGTGTTCCAACTTAGATTACTCAATGCTAGTAGCACTTACAGTAATTCTGACAGTTGGAGGAAAAACTTCAGAGTGTTACCTTTCAAAAGAGACCAAAACCATCCATGTGCTACATACGGTTCAAGAACAGCTTTCAATTTACTTTGGGTATGTCTTGGATAGGCGTTTTATGCAAATTATACAGGAATGTTAAGGGGTTAACCTGGCTAGATCACCATGGTAACTTACTCTGCAAGCTTAACCTGGTCCGGAGCAGGTTATGTGCAGAGTTTAGGCTCAAATCGGCTATAAAAAGCACCGCCCTTTCACTTAGCACCTCTTTCAGAGATGGCACTACCTTTTTAGAGAAATCCTGTTGACCTGAGCACCAGGATTGTGTGAGGATAGGAAGAGAGTATTCAGAGACCGGACTGATCCGCTGGCTTCCCATGACCATATTCTCTATGAACGCTAGAGATTTCCAGCTGAGGGAATATGTTACATTTGTAATCTGCTAGAGCCATATATTGGCAGCGCCACCAAACGCAGCCGTGCGCTCACAGTAGCGCAAACGGTGTGCGTTTCTTTGCCACGGAAACCTACATGCATTCAGTTGGTGATGCAGAAAATCTGAGCCAGAATACTGGAATAAAGGTTGTACTTGCTCTGATTAAACTGCTGAATATGTTTGTAGTATTCCCTGGCCATCTGCCCACGCTTCAAATAAAAGAAGCGTTTTACTAAATCACAGGTAACATAAATTAATAGTCCATTATATTGATAATCAGTGTGACGTGGAATTTCATGTGAAATGTTTTAATATAATTCATTCATAAGATTCCCCAGGGTGATAGGGTACCTATTAAAGTGGCCGGTGAGTGTATATTGGTATCAGATAATATTAAATCTTAAATTAATTTCACATAGATTTAGCAAAAAGCTAAAGTGATTTTCATTTATCATTTATAATGGGACAGTCAGACCTACATAATGTTTAAATCTGCTGCATTAAGTTTAAAGTTTAAGCGCTCTAAATGAGGGAGGGAGATTAATTAAGTGCATTAAGTGGTGAAATAAATATAACTTACGAATTTACATAATCTGCAATTTTTGCCAGCACTCCTCTCTGGCTTTATTCGCACCTACAGTGTTGGCTTTGGCCGTAAAGATTTCTTTGAAATCCTCATAGCCCTGCATTAT